>CAEGAE010011663.1:0-48656 GCA_903067095.1 Girardinus metallicus | reverse complement strand
CCCCATGTCGATGTGCCCTTGGGCAAGGCACTTAACCCTAAACTGCCTACCGATCTGCGTATCGGTGTATGAATGTGTGAGCGAATGGGTGAATGACTATAGTGTAAAGCGCTTTGAGAGGTCAGAAATGATCGGAAAAAGCGTTATATAAGTTCAGTCCATTTACCATTTTATTGAACCACAACTGAAGAGAGTGTTGAACTGTGGCCTAGTCCAAACCTGGCCTAAATCACTGCAACAGCTCATCAAAAAGAAGATTGCAACTATCAAATATGAAATATTTTATTTGTATTAAGTTTGACATCAAGACAACCCCAGTTTGGATATTTTTGTTTGTTTTCAATGAATAAATCCTTATTTATTGTTTATGTTTACTAAGGTTGACGTAAACTGATTAAAAATTCATGATCAGAAACATTTAAATGTAACAAAAATGAGCTAATGTTTTACAACACTAAGTTTCAGCCTTATGGCAACCTTAAAATAAAAACTGAATAAGAATCACTGTTCATGCTGCTGCACACAAATATTTCATGATATCACAACTGACAGGGAGAATTCCTGATGTAATGTTACATAAAAGATTTTTATGGAAAAAGCAGAGAAATTGAAGACTGTCCAAAGTCTGTTTGATTCAGGATTTACATGTAGATTTCTTAAAGAAAGGGAAATAAAGTCCAAAATTTAAAGACATTCAAAAACAAAAATACATTCCAGACAAAACCGTCTTATTGAAAAAAAGAAAAAAAAAATATTTTTCAGAGAATATAAACTTAATCAGTCTCTCATGTTGCGTTTTAACAGTTTAACTCTGGGAGGAGAATCTTGTTGCCTGCATTCTCTGTGGAACTCCTCTGTTGGGGAAGTTGGTTTAGCTGATGAAGACACAGCAGTGTGGCTGCAGCAGAAACAGAGTGACGAAGGGTTCGGTGGCAGGAGGAGATCTTACGCCCCCTGCAGGCGTGTCCTCTGACATGGACACTTTACTGACCCACGGCCATGAGCCTGTGCCCTGCCACACCGTCAGCAACTGTTAGTCAGACAGACAGACAGACTTACTGAGCTTCTCCTCTAGTGGAGACTCCATCCAGACATTAATGATCACATTCATTTGTGAACACACAGGTTATCAGTCATTTGGCTCTCGGTGTTCCTGCAGTTTGTTTGGAGAGCCACAGTGTAATGCTATCAGTTAGTCTGGGCATCACATAATGTTGTTACGACATTTTAATTACATCACATTATTTCATTCAGAGGCTAGTGGAGGTATTGTTGTTCACTTGTGTTCCAGCTTGTTAGAACAATCTGAGATGTTAAAGGATTCCCAACACATTCATTCATTGTCCCAGTTTTACTGGAGGCTCAGCTGGTAGTTACCTGAAGACAGGCAGTTTTTAGTTTGTTTTAACTGTGAAAGGAGGCTTAGGAAGTGCAGAGGGAAAATAAGTATTCAATAAACCACCACATTTTCTAAACTTCCCACTGACAAAGAATGGAGAGGTCTGTGATTTTCCTCATAGGTACAAAACAACTGGAGACAAGCTCTAACAAATTTTTTTTAAATCATGATATGATTTTTAAATAATTATTTCATGCAGAAATAACTCTGGCTCTCACACACCCGTTAGTTCATCTTTAACAAGTCCCACTAACTATGTGAATTAATTACACCTTTTAGAACTTGGTTAGTGTATAAAAGACCATCATATGCGAGACCAAACAACTGTCATAAGCACATCTGACCTTTTGACCTTCTTCAGGGAACAACATCAGGGAACTGAGGTATCCCTCAAAAATATGCCAGCCAATGAAAGGAAGCTCTCAGAGGCCCCGCCCCCTGGGGCTTTTTGTCAAAATCAGAAGCAAAAATCAGGCAGCATAAGCAAAACATACACTAAATAATTCTCGCAATAAAAGTCTGAGTTTTCCACAGTAAAAGTCTGATTTGTCCAAAATACACAAAATTAATCTCCATACAAACACACACACACACTCACCCGCACACACACCCAATCCACAATGGCCGTTACTTAACAGCTGACAGGCTGCTCTAGGACTGAGGCCTTCATTCACCATTATGTTCTGTATATCTTGTTTTCAAAGCAAATTATGACTTTTGACTTTTTTTTTTTTGTTTGCAAATTAAACATTTTACTTCTGAAATACGTTTGTCTGCTTGATCTCAGTTTTTTTTTTCAGTGTATTGTTATTGACCCTCATCAGATCTCATATTGTGCTTTTGAATTGGGAGCATCTGAAACTCTGTAAAGTTCTGCACTACGTTCTTGTTTTGACATTGGAGCATTGAAGATGTTGGCTGTGTCATCATTTCTCTCTGGAAATCGAACAGCATGACTGAAAACCCAGAACTGGCGACGTTCATGTCCAGGATGAGTCAACGTAACTCAGACCAACACTCTGGACTCCACTGAATATTTCTGAAAGAAAATCCTGATGGAGACTTTTGAAGGCCGGGTCGCTCATTTAGAAATGAACCTAAGATGTTCTGCTGCCATCATCTTCATAAAGAACGTGCCAAATCCTCCTTTGTGAAAAACGACAAGCAGGAATGTTTTCTTGAAAAAAAAAAAAAATGAGGTTGAAGATTTTGTTGATAACCTAATCTTTATCCTTCATAAAACATGACCAGAAAAAAGCGTCCATTTTAGGCCACAGATAACTTGGAAAGCAGATCATTCTCCATCATCCTCCCCCCACTGCAGGGAGTTTTACTGGTGGAGGGATCGTGACGGTTACTGTCTATGGGCTGATAATTTTCTGAGGGGAGACAATTCTCAGTTAAGGCTCACTGGTGGGTGATGTCTGTATGAATTATACCTTCCATAAAGCTGTAATAGGAAGGACAATCAGCAGCTTGTATCTGTGCAGCCTTGCAGAGTATTTACCTTTTTATGTGGGTGTAAATCTGACATGATGTGCCAAGGACAAGCCTCTTCCTAGATATCCTGCCTTTTTATACTGGCTCAAAGGGCAATTTATACTGAAAACACCCATCAGAAACACAAAGACCTGGGTCAGTCAGTGCAGTCTTTGTCAGTCTGCGCTTAAGGATTTTTAAAGCAGTCAGAATTAACTGACTGACCCAGTGTCAGACAGTTAATCAGGTCCAGCCTACATGTCTGGACCTACATGTTCCAGACATGTAGGTGTTCCTACGTTCAGCAGTGATGAAACCCAGAACAGATGCTGCCTTACTGATTGGTGGATATGCAGGTAGCGGGAGGAAACTGAATGGTGTGTTGCAGATCTAAGAAGTGCAATGATTATGGATGACTGCTGTCCTCTAATCAACACATTCATGTTTGTTTGTGCAAGAAATTTTTTTTTATGATTTTTTTTCTTCTAAAATAAATGAGAAACAAACTTGTGCTGAACAGTTTAGACAGGACATAGGAAGAAGAGAGAAGAGAAAGACATTCAGCAAATGGTGAATGCCTTTTCTTCACTAGCCCAGGTCTGGCCTGAAGGGGGGCCCGCAGGGGCCAGTGGGGGTGTCAGAGCTGTGGCTGGTCATAGTATTACCCCAACATTAGCAGAGCTATCAGAAGGATACAGACTTCCTGTGATTTACTGTGTTTTTTCTATTTTTCCAGTTCAATAAAGCATTAAAAAGGTTTCCTGTTAAAAACGATGGTACCTGGAATTAGCAGCTGGAACGGAAGAGCTCTGAGTTTTGGTGCTGGAAGAAAAACTGTAGAGGGACAGCTGCAGGGACCTGTAGAGGGACAGCTGCAGGGACCTGTAGAGGGACAGCTGCATGGACCTGTAGAGGGACAGCTGCATGGACCTGTAGAGGGACAGCTGCATGGACCTGCATAGGGACAGCTGCATGGACCTGTAGAGGGACCTGTAGAGGGACAGCTGCAGGGACCTGCATAGGGACAGCTGCAGGGACCTGTAGAGGGACAGCTGCAGGGACCTGCATAGGGACAGCTGCAGGGACCTGTAGAGGGACAGCTGCATGGACCTGAATAGGGACAGCTGCATGGACCTGCATAGGGACAGCTGTGTGGACCTGCATAGGGACAGCTGCATGGACCTGCATAGGGACAGCTGCATGGACCTGCATAGGGACAGCTGCGTGGACCTGTAGAGGGACAGCTGCATGGACCTGCATAGGGACAGCTGCGTGGACCTGTAGAGGGACAGCTGCATGGACCTGCATAGGGACAGCTGCGTGGACCTGTAGAGGGACAGCTGCGTGGACCTGTAGAGGGACAGCTGTGTGGACCTGTAGAGGGACAGCTGCATGGACCTGTAGAGGGACAGCTGTGGGGACCTGTAGAGGGACAGCTGCATGGACCTGTGGACCTGAGACTCTTTGCTGTTTAGTTAAATCAGCAAAAATAATAAAATACACAATGATAGTTTTGAAACCATATTGGTCAATTATTGACCGATTGATCCATACAGATATTATGGATTCTGTGTCAGTTGTGTATCTAGAGCGAGTCAACATCATCTTTTTTATTTTAGCTTTGCTGTTTTTGAAGCAGCATCTAGCTGAACTTACCAAGGTTTGTCTCCATATTGTAACATTTTCAATTCAAAACCCTTTTTGCTTCTAAATTATTTAACAAATAATTTAAAATAATAAAAAAAATAATATTAGCTCAACAACAATATTTGTAGTTTTTAATCTGTTACTCAGGTTCTTCAGTCATGAGATTGGATCAGTGTTATTCTGTTCATTCAGTTTTCCAGAGTTTCAGTAACTCTTTATGAACGTCTGTAGAAATGTGGCCTGTTGAGGCCGCATTAGCATTAGCATCTTTGCTACTGCAACAGGCTTAGCATTGAGATGCTACTTTAGGCTGCAATAGATTTGCTGATAAACTAATTCATTTTAGCACAAGTTGAACACAACTTTTCGAGAAACCAATCAGTTTGGTTTTTAGAGGCAAAAATGAATCCCTTTGGGCCAAGAGAGGCAGCCTCATCATTACCATCACTGTCTTGTGCTTTAGAGATACAGACGTACCAGAAACACACAAATCCAAAGGTTCTGGACTTTTGTATGTACAGAAAATAAAGTGATTCGTTTTATTAAAATTTTTACATGGATTTTTTTCCTTACTTAACGAATGTTCTTCAACTCAAGTGTTCCTAAGTTTTCATGGTGAGATTATGCTGCTACAATAAATCTCATTTTTATTTCCTTCTGCATGTCTTTAGCAGCCGGAGTATCTGGAACATCATCAGCTGGTCAATAATAAGTTATGAAGATTTTAAAACTCTGAGATCATGGAACAGAGGCGTGTTAGTCCCTCCTACATGGAACACACAGTGTTAACAAGAGCTGAAAGCTGTACTTTGTTTTGGTTGAGTGTGTTCAGTGTGCTGCAGCTGATGAGCCTCTGAGTATCTGCACAGCGAGTGTTTTAACAGCAGACGGTTGATGTTTGGGAACAGAAATCATTTCAGAGGCTAACAGCCTTTCAAATGTGGAAATGACGCTCAGGTTTTTTCTTCAAACTTCGTTCCTTCTTTCTCCTTTGACCCAATATTAAACACAACATCAACATAGCAGTTTTATATTCTGATGAGGTTTAAAGGATTAGTAAGAGTGCTGACACGCTCACCGCTCTGTTCAGAAGGTGGGGTGCAGCGTTACCATTAACTGCTACTTGAAAATGCTTGTGAGGGGCAGAACATTTCCAGCTCTGCAGATAAAGCGGCTCATATAAAGCACGCAGAGGAATCTATAATAATCTTGCAGAGCCAGAGCCCATATCTTCAGCTCGGCACATATTTAAAGGTCACTGGTGGTTTTACAAGTGGAGGTAATGGTGTTCCTACATTTCCATGAATTGGCTGATCTGTCACTGAGGGCTTGTTTATGACTGGTTTGTTCCTCTCTGTGCTTCTTTCTTGCCACGGTGCTCATTTCAGCTGCCATAAAATACACAATTGCCCCGATTCATCATTGAATTAGTGGGATGCTGACAGTGCCCTCCAAGCTGCCTCCTGAACACTGATCCAGGTGCAGCCATGAGTGATTATTGTAGCATGTGATCAGCAGACGGCCTCCTGCAGTCCATTAGAGAGCTGAAGACTGTGCGCTTTCACTGGCTTTAACTTCCTGATGGGACGGTGAGCTGCTACCACAGGTTTACATGTTATTAACCAGCAGAGCATCACCACAGGTTGCTATGGTTATTATCACATTTAAAAGATTCCATTAGTAGAAAATTAAATTCCTTGAATTATTCCTTAATGCAGAGTTGAGGGAATGAAAACTTTTAATACTAGAAGACATAATGTGCAACTTCATCAATGCACATAAAGTAACTTAGCTAAAATATTCTAGCTACAACATGACAGAAACGTGTTAGCATCATGAACAGCTTCAGCTTGGTTATGATGTTAACATCCAGTAGTTGAAGACATGAAGAAGTGTTGAAATGGGAAGGCTGGGTTTTCAAGGTCAAAACCAGAACTGTTGCTGTGTCATCAGTTACAGGAGGAGATTTCAGCAGCTGGAGTTAAAACATGCCAGTTTACCCGACTTATGAGCATTTCAGAGCGTTTATACTGTGAAACTGGATTAGAATCACTTCAAAGTCAGAAAGTTTATAATATTCACACACATTTAATAAAACCCCAGAGAAGTATCCAGTAGAACCACAAAGCACAAGCAGGAGTGTCTTGTTTCTTAAAATCTCACCAGCGCAGCTCTTTTTTTTTCTAAACATAAATCATTCAAAAATCCTTAATTATTAATGACACTAATAATATAAAATCCATTACACTTAAAAGTTAACAGGAACTGTGAGCAGTAGACGAGTTTAAACTGAGCTGACTAAATTATATTTTAGAAATAAATTGAACTGATTTGAAATACTTGGCACTCTCCCTCCCCAAAACTCCATCCAAATGTTTCTGGTTAATGAAAACGTCCCAGTCAAAGCCTGTATTCTGGGGTGTTCATGTTCAGTCCGTCCATGTGGACATGCTGTCACCACAGTCTGTCTGTCTTTGCTTTGAGAATCTGTCAGCTTTGGAAAGTGCTTCTGCTCCATCAGATTAACTATTGACTGATGTTTTATTGCTGACAGTAATGAAACTCAGACACTGCGTTTGAATTGTGGTTCAATAGACTCTTTTTCTTTGTAACCAATAAAACAGGCCTGGACAAAAATGATAATACATCCATGAAAGATAGAAACTATTTTGAGCACATGTTAATCTTTAACCTCTAATTAACATCCCAGTGTCTTTAAGCTGGTGATCAGTCAGTCTGTTTGGGTGCCATGGTGTTTACCACACTGAGCATGGACCACAGGAAGGGAAGGACAGAGTCGTCCCAGACAGAGCAGCATGTGAAGGGACAGACTTGGACTGTGTCCAGGAGGCTTGATGCTCCTCTGACTCCAGCTGCACCAGCCTCATTGGTCAACCAGGATAATGACCCAAAACTCTCAGCAAAAACCAGCCAAGAATGACTTACAACAAAACATTGGACAATTCTCAACTGTCCAAGTCTATGTTATAAGTTAATTTTTTTTTTTTGTTTATGAATCTGATGAACTATCATTCATTGTTAATTTCAGTAAGTTTTTAATTATTATTGTCAGTTTCAGGTGATTTCAGTGACCACAGGGGGGTTTTCATTTATTAACAGACGTGTTGCTAAAAGTGAATTTCTTTGAGGCTCTGTTGCTCCATCATGAACATTTCCTTTAGTGTGCTGAGTTGTCTGAAGGCCTGAGTGAAGCAGGTATTTGCTGAGTTTGCATCTTTTATGACTCATTGTTTACAATCTGAGGCACATTCATGTTTGCAGCAAGAACAAACTGCACAGAAATATTTATTTCTGTTTTTACAAATCAGACGTTTCCATTGTGATACGTTTTCTGAAGTTTATACTTTAAACCACTCCTCCTACTGCGTCATATACTCCAAATGTACAACAAGGTCTGGATGATAAAGAATGTTCATTCCCTTCACATCCAAACCACTAACATCTGTCATTCTATCCTGTTCCATATAGATCTAAGCCCTGAGCCTTACACCTGAATGTTTGCATCAGACTGTTTTGCATGAGTGAACAAATTATAAGAACAGAGTAAAACTTCACCAACAATACAGACTCTCTGGGATCTCTATAAGATCCCAGAAATCTTCCAGAAATAGATCTGAAGGTTAGTTCATATGAAATCAAAAATGTCACTCTAATTTTTTAGGATTTTGTTTTCATGCTTTCCACATTTGTAATTTTTTTAACATGGTTCTTTAATTTTGCTCCCCACTTACTACCAAGAAGCAGAAACCTTTTAAAAGCTGAATGCTCAACTGCTCTCAGCTTAAGTGCTGCAGTCTAAGTATTGAATGTCTTACGGTTTCATTCATGCTATTTTTGTTAAAAAGAGATCTTCCAAATTGTTATTTTGTTACCAGACCAGTAAATGTGAGAAGTAAAGGGCAAAATGTATAAATAATTCAGCATTTTTAAATTTTGCCACATTATTTATTAAAACTAAGTATTGCATGTTAGTGGAGGGGACATTATGTAGTTCCCTTTAGCCACAAAATCTTATCTGTATTTAAGCCACTTTTACTCTGAAGAGATTAAACAAATTCACCTTCAGACGTTTTCCACTTCCTGAACACAGTCCACCTGTGTGTAATCTAACCTCGGGTTAAATGCATCTGCATTTAATCCATGGTCTGAACGCAGATGGAGACCTCAGCCTGTCAAATCTACCAAAACAACTGCAGCTGTATTTGCAGCTGGAGGAGGTTCTACAAAGCCAGCGTCGGCAGCACTGACTGCAACGCATGCCATTGATGAATTATTTTATCTGAAAATAATTTGTTGGTTACTTATATAAAATCCTAATAAAATACACTGAGGTTTGTGATTTTAATGTGACAAAATAGGAACAAATTCAATAAATTCAGTAATTCTGTGTCTAGATGTCAGACGTAGAAGGTAGCTCTGACGTCTCCAGAGTTTTACCCTGTGAACACACACACCTACACACACACGCCGTCTCATCTCTGTGCCACTGAAACAAGAATGTTTTGGGAATAAGAGCTTAAAGAGATTCCCATCCTAACAAAATGGTAATAAAGTGAGATTTGTGCAATAAAAACTGCATTCCTTAACAGTAAGATGATATCCTCTCCTCCATATTTACTAATAACCAAAGTGCAGTTCATTTTGTTTGCAGCGTGTCTCTCTGAGCTGTCACTGAGGAAAAACAGCCACTTAAGCAGAACGCAGTGCCGAGGACAGATACTGATGCTCAGCCTGCTGCCGTTGTATAATATTGTGAAAGGTCGTTCTTCTTTGCCCAGCGTTTTTAGTACAGTTCTATCTCTCACCCCCAGCTCTGCAGAGGGCCGATAGCACCAAGGTGTGCTGTAATTTTCCAGCGTTTTCTCATCTTTATCTCCTCGGCTGCTTTGGCTCTGTATGCGCGGAGCATGTCCGACACACCTCACAGTGTAATCTCACATTGTGTGGCGGCTTCATTTAAATAGGGCCGTTTTTATGAGGTCGTCACCCCACTCTTTTGCTCAAGCATGCCCCTCAAAAGAGGAACTCAGGGCTGTAACCTAGCAGGGCCCTCACACACACTCCACAGCTCCAGTGTGGATAATGCTGTCAATCTGTTCACACACACAAACACATGCAGCTTTGGAGAGACATGGAATTAGATGCTGAAAATTGTCAGTAAATTTACAGGATGATCCGTTAGTTACAGTTTGTTTTTAATTAGCTTCTTATATCTGCTTCCTTTGGCACCAACACATGATGAGCTCGCTCCAAGTCTACCCTCGGCATTGGTATTCACACTGAAGAGTGTTGTTTTTAGTGTGAATGGTAGCGCTTAGTGTGGGGAAAATAAGTATTTGAAACGCGGTATTTGAAAACTGGTTGGCAGTGCCTTACCTGTCATCAAGTAAAATACTATAAGAGAAATTAGTTCATCCACTAAACTGTTCTATAAATTAGTTTTCTGTATGATTTCAACATTTATGGCCAAAGTTGCTGAATGCACACATAGCTTGTTCAAATACATGGAAGGGTGCAGTGACATGTCTCGCCTGTGGTGGCGCTGTGTCACACTAACTGTGCGACTGTAGTACAGACTGCAGAGAAGAATAAAAAGCTAAACTAGCGCTACAATCTTGGTTTCCCCAGCGCTGGTCGGTGAATGTAACCATCTGTTCTATTTGTATGACGTATGGCTTGTAACGTGATCAGTTTTCGGCCTTAAAGCCTCATTATTTCTCAAGGTAATTTACATTGAGGCCTTCAGGTCGGATCCTGAAGCTGGTTAACGGACCTGGTGGAGCGCAGAGACAAACATGAATGAACTCCAACACAATCATTTTCCTTCAGCTGAGAGTCACCAGGTTCTGGAATGGTGAAGGACAAGGAGCTGGTCTTTACCAGGATAGATCCATGATAACTTGCTCTCTCTGCATCTTGTCTGTTACAGCCATGTCTAAAGCCAACATCTGATGAGATTAGGTTTTACGTAGTCTGGCTGATTTTCTCCTACGGCCTTATTCACATTTTCTTTTTTTTTTTTCTATTTTCCAACTTTGCTAAGATTTCACTCAAAATGTGCATGAAAACTTAACTGGATGGGAACAAATTACGACTGAAGCAGTTGGAAGCTGGTGCAAAAAACCCCCATAATTTCCATATTCAAGTTGAATTCCATCCAGTTCTACTCAGCAGCATATTTCACTTTCCTGAATTATTACATCTTAAAACAATTGGCTTAGAATGTTTATAAAATGCTTGCAAGAATGCAGTCAGTTGTCATTGCTGACAAAAACAACCTTTTTGCAAACTGAGGTCAGATGACAGGCTCAGCACCACAGACTGAAACCGTTTCATAAGACTGTTCCTCCTCTCAACACTCAACATTGTGAGTGATTAGCTGTTAGTGAGAGCCATGTTAAACCAGAACAAGAAGCAGCAGCAGCTGAGCATTAGAATGTGCTGGAGCTCCGTCAGCTGGCGCGGGGCCCTCGCTCACTGCGGGGGGGCCTCTGCTGGACGGCTCCACGCCACGCGCTCACCCTGCATCTGAACCACTAATGATAAGGATTCATTACCATAAGTTTATTTTCTCCTGTCGAACTGGTTGCTAAAACAAAAGGGCAGATGATTATTTTTCCTTGATCAGTGTAGCATTCAGGGGGCCTGGTCTGAGGAGGGGGAGGGGACGGGACAATGAAAGCCCTCGCAGCGCAAAGGAGGAAGCTGACATGCATACAAGGCAGGGAGGACGGCTGGATTCCCGAGGTGGGATCAGGCTGTCCAGCCTTCACAATGGACCCACAAGATGAGATGGACACACAAAGGCGCGGAATGTGACAGTCTGTCCAGCCGGCCGGCCGGCCACCGTCTCCAGAGATGGCACGCTGGCTGCTGCCTCCTCCACCTTCACAAAAGCCTCCTTCAGCATTGTACTGAACGTTTGACAGATTTGACATATTAGATTCAGTTCAAAGAACCAAACACTCACTGGGAATAAACCTATTTAAATAAAAAAGGAGAGAAACTTCAAGAGCGATTCCTTGGGTCTTCTTGGGTTTTCTACAAGCTTCGTCCAACACATAAAACATCTTGTAAACGTCTACTTCTTACATCATCATCTTCATTTAAAGGCCGACCAAAACATGTTTAAATGCTTTATGCTGACAAAAAGTGTTTTTCTTCCATTCTTACCGTGGTACAGTAGTTTAGCCCTGCCTCTACACAATCATCTACTGTTGCTGCAGTGATTGTGAAGCTCAACAATGAGGCACTGCGGTCTTTGTTTCAGCAACTAAAGGGAATTCGTTAAGCAAGTCTTTCCAAAGAAAACAAGGCAAATAACTGAACTGCAAGCTGTTAGGAGGAAGCAAAGGAAGGAATAAAACATAAATGGTTGTTAGCTTGACTTCCTGTTTTAGTCCTCTCTGATCCAGTCTCCTCCACCCTGAGCCTTGTTCTGGCCAGTAAAAGGCAAGTTCTTCCTCTCCACTGTTTTCTTGTGCTTGCTCATTCTGACGTGCTTAACTCAAAAATCTAAATTTTAGAAAAGAAACTGCAGCATTTTGTTTAAATGGAAGACCTTCTTCTAGCCGGATCTCTGATGAAGCAAACCTGAGCTTCCAGTGTCAGCTGAAGGTTTAGGATGTTTACACGTTGCTTTCTCCTGTTGGAGTGGACTCCTGTTTCCTTTTCCTTCATTTCCCTTCCATTAATGTCCCTCAGCTGCAGTCCATCTGTTATCACACACCAGATTCCTATTCCAGTAACCATCCTCCCAGTTTATACACCACCTCACTTCCTGTGCTACTTTTTATCTTACGACTTCTATAGTTAGTTGCCACTTGTGTGTTTGTGATTTTCCTTTCTGCTCCTTAGTCCTTAAACATGAAGGAGTAAGGAGTGCGTGTGCGCGCGAGTGTGTGTGTGTGTGGGTGTGTGTGTGTGTGTGTAATCAGTGGTTGATTGCTGGTTGTTTAAACCTTAATGACATTTTTTAAATAAAATAAAACTGATCTGCCTGCTGTCATTTCTTAAGTAAAGTTCATTTATAACTGAAGCTTTGGTTAAGGTTGAATTATAATAAAAGCTGGATTTATTTCTGTACCTTTAAATCTTTTAATTCATATGAGCTCAAGGCAGATATGATCAGTTTTCACTCAGATTGTCCATTTATTCTGCTTCTTCATCAACCAGCTGTAATTGATTGATTTATGCCAACATCACGTCATGATGCAGAATTTATACAAATTCTAACCACATCAAGTTTAACTTTATGGTTTTACTACATTTTAACAGGTTTTATTATCATTGCACGACATTTCAGACAAATATTTTGTTTTTTTTTGCCCAAGTCTCTCTTGAAAATGAGATCTGGACCTCATGGGTTTTTACCTGGTTAAATAAAGGATATTTTAAAAAAATAAAAGTATTTGACCTCTTCAGTCACCAGCTCTCAATTTCTTCTGATGCAAATTAATTTTAATGTTTGGCTTCTTGCAGATCACACATTGAAAATAAGATGAAACTGTAAGTAAAAATAAAACATATCTGCAGATTATGGAATTAAAATGTCTACATTTTTTCCATGTAGCAATATTAGATCATGCAGCAGATCCATTTCATAAAGATAAAAAATGTAATAATTCCAGTACCATCCAAGCACATACTGCAGACATATTCTAAATCAGTTACACATATTGCGATCTCATTTTAGTTAAAAAACTGCTCAGTCAGTTCTAATGCTAATTGAATGAAAGGAGGAAGACAGTCGAGATTCAAGAGGTTCATTTGCAATGCTCAGTTTTACACACAACCTGAGGAGAGACGCTGAGTCACTGCAAACATTTAACACAAGTCAAAGTTCAAATTCATAATAACCTTAGACATTTATACAGAACACTGTGGTTTTTAACTGTTATAGACTTTTTATAATCTTAAATAAACAACGTTGAGTGGTGTGTGTAACAGCTTTAGTGATCAGGTTTGAACAGCGAGGATAGTCTGGTGCCACATCACCACTGCAGGCTGAGCTGCAGACAAACACCTGGCAAAGCCTGATCACAGCACCAAAATATTATTACAAGACATCTGAAAATTCAAATGAATTAAATAAGTAATGGCTAAATCGTTCAGATGATAAACATGAATTTGTTGTGGTAATAAAATGGTCCTCAATATGAATCCCTGCAGCCTCAGTTTATCTAGCTGCTGGTAAGTGGCTCACACCAAGCTGGCCATGTTTCCAGTCAGATGGGAGGAAGTGATGGAGCAGTAGGGGAGCAGAGGGGGAAAGTGAGTCTAACCTCTGAGCGGCGCCTCGGTGCCAGCGGGACCAGAGGGCTCTGATTGGGGACAACGCTCACTAACAAGCTGCTAATTTCTACGCTTGATTGATCAGAGTGTGAATTCAGAGTGAAGGGCAAAGCAACCTGTGTGACACCTCTCTGAACTGTGTGTCCTCACACAGCCACTTGTCACTCTCATGCATTTTAGCAATCAGCGCTCATCTGAGCCGTTCCATTATCTTTCTTCTTTGATGAATTAGGATTAGCACTTAGCTCTGAACCGTGTTTGAATGGAAGAGCAGCAGCATTGCTAAGAAGGCAGAGGATTACAAGAGGCTTTTTGTGCTGTAATTTCATTTAAAATAAAAGTCTTACCTTTGTTCTGTGTGCCCAGTTAGGGTGTGCTGGGAGGTTGAGATTAGCTCAGAGAATAGAGTTTGTCACAAAGCCGATTAGCAGTTGAAACAGGGCCAACAATGCTTTTCTTGTTAGAAAATCAGCATTTTTCCTGGCAAGCGGCAGATTGTTTTCATTTCCTGCTCCAGTTTTGTGGCAAAATCTGAACAGGGCAGCAGACTGACGTCTTGTTATGGTTTGCCTCTGGAACATGTGGAGCAGGCCGGTCAGATCATGGGACAGGTCATGATGAGACACAAACAGTCATGTTGTCCATTCACACATCCTTCAGGAAGGAGAGGACAGCTTCATCAGAAGGAGTTCTGCCTCTGGCTCAGTTCTGATGGTTGTCTACTGCCATCTGCTGGACACTTTTACCACTGCGTCTCACGGGTGATGTCATTCAAGCTGTTCTTTGCATTTTCCAATTTGCAGTAGAAGAGAGAATTTAAACTAGATTGTAACAGAGGTGTTTGGGTGTGAAGCTGTATCCGGCCTCATGAAACCTGAGGTCCACCAGAATCCCTCCGGCTTTTCATCCTCATGTGGAAGGTTTAGTTTCCATCAAATGTTTCTCATTTGCTACACATCTTTTGTAAACCAAATGTGACAACACAGCGACATCCTCAGGAGTTATCCTGATATATGACCGGCTGAGAGCAGCGGCTCTGACCTTTTACTGTTAATACCACTGCAGTTTTCAAGGAGGTATTCCAAACATTGCTATCCTGAAACACATTTTAAAACAGTAGAATAGCATGACATGGTTATAATTTTCATATTAATAAAAAAGAAAACAGTAGAACAGCACGGTAAGAGGAAGACATTTAAGATTTATTCCAGATTTAATCAGATGTTGAAAAATGAACAGAAGCTCAGAACTTAAGGCATTTAAGTAATCAACCTACACAGAAAGTCCAATAAGTCCTAATGAAACACATATAGAATTATGGTTATTCAAAAATGAAAATCTATTCTTTTCCATCTATGTTTCTCCAGTTTAAATATTTTAGCTGTTAAAACAGAACCGACCACAAAGTCATGAAATAATCCTTCATTCAACAAGTTTTGACACCTTAGCAACCACTGCTGGAATCAGATTTGCTCAGAATAATCCTTATTCTGAGCATAATAGATTTGCTATTATGAATAAGGCCTTAATAAAACACAAACGGTACAAACAATAAGATTAAACCAAAAGGTTTTAATCTTTTTGTGTCAAATTTTAAACAAAAGTTTAAACAATTTATAATTTTAATTTTTTTAATAAATTGTTTGAATTTATATAAAAAAAAAGGAAGGGAAATACACATCAGCTGTGTTGCAGATGTCAGTTAACAATAATACACCTCTGTCATATTCTAATAACCTTGGGGTGTCAGCCACGGAGGCTGTGAGGTGTTTGTGGATGGTTGATGAAGGTGGATACATCATGTGGCAGTGTGGCGTCCTCTCCTCAGAATCATCCAACCCAGTCTAGAATGCGTCTCCTTTGTTTCTAGTACCAGCGTCTGAGGATAAAACTAGCCTGCTCACATTTCTGTGTTCTGTCTCATCAACATGGCCGCCACCAGTAGGCACGGCTGATGTGTGTGTTTTAACTGAATGGCACACAGCTGCACAGCTTCATTGCTCATTTATCTCAGTGCAACCATTAGAGAGAGCTCTGCGTTCTGCACTCAGCTTGCTAGCAAACAGAGCCCATAGACCTACTGTTAATACAACTTCCTGCAGCAGCACCCATGAAAACACCGATGTGGTTCCAGACGTGTTTGTTTTTTAAGTGTGCAGATTTTTTTTTAAGTTTGAAAAAAAAATCTGAGTGATTAATCATAAAGATTCATGATTAATGGTTAAGTTATAGAGTGTAAAAACTAAAAAAAGAAAATCCCAATTGAACTTTCGGGTTCTGTTCTGGGCTAATTTTAGTTGGAAAATTTAGTCTTTAATCAGATCATGAGGTTGTCCCACAATTCAGTTAGAGATTCTTGTGAATTCCAACTAAGAAAAGGGAAAACTTCAAGATGAAGCTCAAATCATCTCTTCCATATGTCATAACAATCAAGGGTCGTATCCCAGACTGCAACGTCTCTGACTGTACGACCAGACAGAGATTTAAAGAAGAGCGGCAAAAACAAATGAGGTGGATCAGCAGAGCTAGCCAACAACTGATGGAGTCATACAGGACATGCTACTGTGGGATATTGTTGGAATATTAAAAGCGCATGGTGTCTAACAGTATAACTTTGTTCCTAATAAGCAAGCAAACTTCCTTTAGTTTTAAACTTCATCAATCAGTTCTCAGTATTACCTAAAATTTCATTTAAAGGAATGGAAGTTGTTGATGGTTCACATTTTTTATTTAAATTCAATTTACAATAAAAAAGGTCAAATATTTAGGCAAAAAAGAAGCAGAAACTATCTGTTAAACTTGGATTTGAATATTGTTAAAATGTAGCGTTTTAAATGAATTTTAAAGAGTTGGTTGAAAACAGACATCAGTATGGTAGGAACACAATGAGGCACCAACAGCTCAAAGTAGATGATGGCACATTAAGGCCGTCGTCGACATAGAAGAAAATGGGTAAAACATTTTTAACTTTTGAAAATCTGAAAGACTTTTCTAGAAAACAAAAAGATTAATCTCAAAATTTCTGAGTTTTTTGGCAGACATTTACTCATCTATTATTTTTTTCTGTCAACAATGGCCCCAACATGTCAATGTAAAAGAACTTCTGGTTTTGGTCTGTGTTCTCTGGAAAACTTCAGTCTAGTCTTCAGCTTCTCCTTGCATAAGTTGCCTAAAAGTTATGCCTGTTCATCCTCTTCCTAACTGCACAAGTTTCACATTAACAGGTCTGCTGATGATATTTCAGTTTTTCTGGATTCTTCGTTTGGCATCTTGTGGTCTGTTCTCATGGTGAACTTGCTTGGTTGGTCAGACCAGGCCATGTTGGCAGATGTTTTCAATTTCCTTCACTTTGACCCCATTTGCTGTTCAGAGAAATGACTGATCAAAGACCTCCTTCTGGCAAGGCAGGTCATAATACTGTCTCCTCTCTGTGAATGCAGGGCTGCATGTATGTTCAGAGGGACCCAGAGTTGAAGTGACCTGTTTGGAGATGGTGACAGGAGGCTGAAGGAGCCATGCAGGGGAAACGACTGAGGTCTTCAATCACATCAGGACATGCTGGTACTTCCTCTTGGAATTGATGTTGAATTAATTATCAGTGTTGTTAAAACTCATACTGAATATTAATTTGCCTAATGTGTTTATATAGCTATAAACTGAATCTGGAGGAAGAAACCCAGTGGTTTTGTTTTTATTGACTTTTGCTGCACTCATGTCACTTTGCTGTTTTATTTGCCAGAGGATCAAAGCCCTCAACACACACACACACACACACACACCACAGTTGGGCAAAACAACCAAGATTTTATTGCCATTGTGCGTGAACTTTGACACTGCAGGTTACACAAGGAAGTATCATGTAGTGAGTTGAGGAACACCCTTGCCTGCCGGTGATGTGCTCTGGTCACTCGCAGTGCTGGTCTTGGAGGAGATGGCTTTAGCAACAAGCTGCTTGCTGATCCAGCCTCCGAACTCAACACCAAAGCAATGCAACATGTCAAAGAACGGGCAACATCCTGGATGACAACACCTTTGTTTTTCAGTTTGTTTTTTCCGCAAGTTATTGCACACACTTGTTTACCCATGTCAAGCATATGTGGGATACTGGGAAAGCTAAAGCTCTTGGTAAGGTGCTGAAATGTCCTTAGAAATCACAACATTGCATTGAGCCTCTTCGAAAGCCACATATATACAAAATAGGAATGGAACGTCAATGCCGGGAGTCAACAAGCATACCAGATAGTAAAATAAATGCAGGTTATGATTCACTCTTGTACAGAATAAATAAGATGCTGAGAGGGTTTGGTTGCTTGGCGGCAGCGTCACTGCGGCAACAGACAGACGGTGAGAGGGAGGCAGGCCAGCGGGTTCCTTTAATCTGATGACAGCGCTGCTGCATCTGCAGCCAATCATCTCTCACATCTCCATGTTACGCTCTCACAGCGATGGAATCCAACGGCTGAGAATAACTTCAGGAATGAATCATTTGTGTTTGGGATGGTCAAATCTCAGGAATGTCACTCATGGATCAGGATTGTTCTGGAAATAGAATGAAGACTGGAGGTATGCTCAGTACAAACATTTATTTACTATGCCTACAGTTTATCTTAGCGGTAAAAAAAATGGTTCGGGATCAGTTCCCTAAGATCAGCAGTCACTCAGATGTGAACTGAACTATTTGCTTAAAAAGGATTTTAACTCAGATCCTGTCTGACTGACCGTTTGACCGTCTGTGACTGCTGTGAAATGAAGTTGGAATTACATAAAATGCTAAAAACAAACATCTTCATGGTTTGTGTTGTTGTCGGTAAAAATGTTAACAATGAGGGATGGCTAAAAGAAAATGAATAAATAAAAACTATTTCTGCAGGTGGCACAAACATGATCTGCTTTGCATATTTTTCCTTTGTAATATAAAGGAAATTTTGCATGGAATTAAAGTTCTGTGTAAATTTGTCTTTATTAACAGTAAAAGAAATGCATTGATCCGACTCTTCCTAGACAGTTTTTAATATATTTTTCTTAGGATAAGAGAAAAAAGGTGTTGCAGTTTTCTTATATATAAATCCAGAGGAAATACAAGCTTCTCTCTGATATATACATCACAGCTCAGTTCCCTGAACTTTATCTGTTTCTAACCTAAAAAAGATCATCAAAGGTCTGGACTGTAATAGCTGGGAAAGTTGATTTAAAATAGCAGGAGGTCTTATGTGTGATGCATTTAATGAATATATCTTTAAAATCAGATTTTTCTGTCTGACCTGCTGAGTACCTGAAACTGGTCAGATTCTGATAGCCATCATGCCGATGGCTGCTTGCCCTGGTTAAGACACAGAGGCCATTTTGTGGAATCTTAAACTTCATCTTGGATTAGATGGACAAAAAGGCTTTCCATACATACAAGTGGGAATTCCTCTTTTATCCAGCTTTAAGATATTCTCATAAACCTCAAAAGGTTATAAAGCAGATATTAAGCTCTAAATCAGAATAAATGTTTGTATATTTACACGTCCAGTCTGCATTCCTGCAGGACCAACTGTCTGGGTTTGATGTGACGGCCCACCGTCAGCAGGGGGTCCACTCCGATCTGAGATACAAAAACAACCCCTGCTGCATTTTCCAAATCCTGGTGGAAACGCTTTCATCATCACACACACTTCTGCACACAGTGTGTGTGTGGTCCCTACAGTGCTCCAGCTGGGAACCGGTCCGGCCCCGGAGCGGACCCTGGGACGCTCGGAGCGATCCGTCTGGGAATGGAGAGAAACTAGGAATGACATGACAGGGAATCGTTCTGCTTTGTGGAGCTGCAGATACTTTGTATGGACACACATTCCAATTTACCTGAGTATAGAATCTGATTGTGAATCACCTGAAGCCACGCCCAGATGCACACACTGTGCAGTGGCTGTGGCCGTGGTAACAGTTTTCTGTGGTCTAGGCTCTAATTGTGTTCTGTTGGAGTCAGGGCTTCCTGTGAGCTGACAGTGTAAACAGAATCCTGAAGTGCAGCGGATTGTTCCGGTTCATTCCGACACAGTAAACCAGTCCAGAGATTTCACCGAGCTGTTCCTGTCTATGTGTGTCTGGATATATCTGTGGATACGTTTACAGCTTATTCATACTGTGAATGTTGAAACAGAACACAACACATAATTTAACCAGAAATCTACTACCAGTTTAAAATGCATGCCCCTCCCCCCCCTCCATGATGCTGGGGTGTTCCCGGGGACACCTGGGCGGGGCCCCTCCCCCGGCGGCTCCCTGCACACAGCTCCGAGCGTCTGTCTGGGTGGAAATGAAGGGACATTGTACGTCATGCAGTGATAGGATGGGGGTGGAGGGGATCAGCACAGAGAGACGAGGCCCTCCCAGTGGGACAGTCAGTGGTGGTGGTGGCGGCCCCGCCCAGCTCTAGCTGTCTGTCTGGGAGTCTGCAGTCTCTGATGGGGACCCTGGCTCCTCCGGGGGGTCGTCTGTGCTGGTGCTGGTGGAAACCTGAGTGGGGGTCCCGTAGAGCGAGGCGGCCCCCTGGCCGGCCCCGGCATTGCTGTCGTCCTCCTCGGGCCCCGAGGCGGGGGCCAGCTGCAGGGAGCCGGGCAGCTTGACGGGGCAGAACGCTGAGCCCGTCGGGATGAAGTTGACCTTGTTTTTGTCAGGGCAGGAGAAGAGGGGGGCCGCTGCCGCCTGCCGGGAGCTGCAGGGGAACAAGCACAGTGACTGAGGGGGGAGCATTCATGAGGCGGATGAATACGGGCGTGAAACGGTCTGCACCTCATCTCCTCGAAGGCTTTGATCTTCTCACAGCCTTCTGGCGGCTCACGCTTGAACATGTAGCTGTTGTTTGGTTTGGGCGAGGAGGCAAACTTTGGGAGCGGAGAGCTGCTGCCACTGTCTGAACACACACACACACGCACACACACACAAGAAGAGGTCTTCATGATCCCACACCAACACACTGGCAGCTCTGCCTGCATCAACACTTTAGATGTTCAGAGAAGATTTAAAAGGTTCCACATCCAGATTCCAAGATTCACTATGAACCCAGACATTTGTACAGTTAATACAATTTAAATTAAAATTCTATTCAAAAATATTTGATATATGTTTATAAATATGTTTTTAGATATGTATTTACAAAATATATGTATCTATATTTCATTCCATATAAAATATTGAACAAAAACTGTAAGGAACTAAGAAAGAAAGCCATGAAGGACTGGGTGAATTCTAGGATGGATGGGAATAAAACAGCTGTTTCTGTGTTAAAACATGTTAAAAGTTGTATGACTGAGTAATTATATTTTATAGAAATATATTGTTGACAATAATTAAGCACGGAGTCTTAAAAAAGCAAATACAAAAATATCAAATTGAAATAAAATGTATGTTTTGCACTAGTAATCAGTCAACTGATTGAAACAAGACATTTATTGCTGGTCGACCCAAAGCATAAGCAAACTAAGCAGCTGAAGAAATCCTGAAATTTTAAAACTGATCATAGATCTAGAATTTATATTGATTTTTATTGTTAATTTGCTATTAAGTTTGTAGTAGTGGTTTAGTAGTGAGCGAGCACGTGTGAAATGTAAACACCACACATTATTCACTGCCGACAAATATTTGCGCGCTCACATCCGCCTCACTGTGCGTTCACCACTAAAAGCATGATAATATGATAAATAATATTTGGGTGGCTTTGAGCAGATCAAGCAGATTAGCTTTTATTCTTGACGCCTGCCTTGGTGCAGTACTTTGAAAATGAGCCTCAGTGGGTTCATATAAACACTGGTAGAGGTGAACCTGTTCTGCAAGAATGTCTTCCAAATGGTCCAGTTTGAGTGAAAGGCAGCACATGTGATCTGCGCCGAGGTAAACTACAGAGACACCACAACGCACGAGGCAGCGTTCAGCGGCGTGGACTGTTGCTGTGCAGACCTGATATTATCAGCTGGCATTTTTGATCAATGAAGTCTGAATGTTATTACATCTGGATGAAATCAGATTCCACAGTCTAACCGTGATTGTTTAACAGGTACTGGAAAATATAAAAATGCGTAGAAGTAAGAATAAGACCTGACCCTATTTGGTTCTAATTCAGTGATACCTCGATGCTTCAGGTCAGGCCTGGATTTGGACTGAGACATTAATGCTGCTGTTCCTGACCTTTATCCCGGTCATACAGCAGATCCTCTGTGGAGTAAGGACTGCCATCATGTGACCCTGGAGGACAGGCCGGTGAGGGACAAGGAGACAGGCTGGAGCAGCTGCTGGACCGCCCAGGGGCTGAAGGAGTCTGGGTGTCCACGCTGCGAGAACTGCTGCTCCGCTGTTGGGGAGGGAAGGGTGCCCGACGCCCGTCAGGAACCTCCAGAGACTGCAGAGCAGCAGGGGATGCAAACAGAATGTGAATGAGCTTTGAGACACAACGATCTGGCAGACACACAGGACAGAAGCAACTCAACAGGGACGAACCTTGAGCTCGTCCTTCTCTCCGTTGTCTTTGATGAAGACTTTCTCCAGCTCATGGTTGATGCCCTCCATGCTGCTGGGCACCCTGGAGATGGAGGGCTTTGGCACCGTGATGTTGGACAGCGGCATCTGGGCCGACTTCGACATGGAAAACTGCTGCAGTAAACACACACACGTACACACGCATATGCATAGTTCCTTTAATATTTTAAGTAAGACTCATAGTATTGTTGAGCAAATGCAGTTTTTATATATATGTTGGCCATAAATGATAAATCATGATATCTAATCAATACGGGGGTTTCAGCCCCATGTGGCACAATAAACAAAATGAATGAAGTGAAGCTCCAGGTGTTGGTGCAGGTACCTGAATGTAGCTGGCTGCTGTGCAGGTGTGGCTGTTACAGATGGACAGGAAGGAAGCTGCTCTTCCACTGAGGGAGGAAGGCTGCTCTTCTTCCTCTGGATCACCTTCCTGTCTCCTGGCTTCCAGCTGCTGATCCTGTGAGCAGAACACATGAAAATCAGATGTTTGGACAAACTGATGGTCTAGCAGCACTCACTTGACAGGCCCACTTGTTTATGGACTACTACACTGATTGATTTGTAAGGAACAACATGATGCATTGTAGAATATTTGGTTTAGAACCTCTGGCATACGCAGTGGAAATTAACACACTTAAAACATGTGGAACCTTTTTTCTCTGACATTGAATCAGATGAAATCTCTTCTACTTTATTGATCTCAAAGAGAAATAAAGTAAAAGTCTTTTTTAGTTATAGAAACATCACCAAATCTAAGTAAACATTAATTCAATGAAAAGAGCTATGGTAAACATTTTTGAAAAAAACAAGAAACATGATGAAATTATTAGAGAATCCTTCTATGTGTTGTGTATACCCACATATCCGTGGCTGATCAGCGGCGGCAAGGCCCACTGATTGTCCTGCTGAGCGCCGCCTCCCGGCGCAGGAGAAACAACAACCTTCTCACAGAGCCTATCCTCCCCACCCATTCTGCTGTCAGATGATGCCAAACCAGATCAATACCATAAACACAGGAACATTCCACAACATGCATGGAGTGGCTGTAACCGACGGAAACCGGTCAAAAATACACACCAGGCCAGCCGACTGTTCTGAGATCAGATTCGGAACATACAGGGGACAGATCCCAAAATGGAGTTAAGTTTAATTAATTCATTTATTTTTTTATTTAATTTTCCTTTGGGATCAATAAAGTATTTTTAATTAAATTGCACTGAATTGATGGTCCAGTTTCCAAGGCAACAGGGCCTGGCCTTCTTGTATAACTGGTCCTGAAAATACTGCTCTGTTTCTTTAAATTTCCTGTAGACTTCATGCTCTTCAGCTGTCAGGAGCATTGTTGGTAGCTATCGACTCCATTTAGCTTCACTTCTGTGTGACGTTACAGTAGTTATACCTGTCGCAATAAGCAGCAAATCAATTACTCACATGATATATCAGATATGTTAAAACAAGCTCAGATTTTTAAAATAGACTTTTAATTTCCATTTTCATTATTTTATTTTTCTTCTTTCTTTCTACCAAAAACTGGACAACAAAAATCTCCAGTGTGGTGCTTTGGTCTAAACTAGCCACTTTTTTCAATACACAATTTTGTTTATAGACTTCAGCATCCATTTTATTTGTTATTTCTGTTGTTCTGTGCATATTTAAAATGTCTCAGGAACCATTAACACTTCCCAGTGTTAAAGGAACCTGAGAATTTAAAGATTATTGATCTATGAAAAAGTGTTCTTGCATAATAATGCCATTAGCATTATATTACTTGAAAATGGTCTCAAACAACGATGTTACTATTTATCACGATAACTTCTGGGATAATTTATTATCCAGTTAAATTTGTTACAGTAACAGGCCCATAGTTATCCTCCAGAAACCCTATTTAAAGTTTAAAATGACTTCCATGGTACTTGTGACTGATACTTGGGACTTAAATAAACCCATTTATTGTTCAGATAGAACGTGTCAGATGGGAATGATGCATACATACATTTAAAAAAAAAATCTGATCAAATTAGTTTTTTAAATCGATCTTTATTTCTGAGTTTTAGTTTTTGAAACTGTAGTCAGAGGAAAATCCAAATAATGTTTTAAAGTTTATCTGTGTATTAGTGTGTTACAAAATGTAACTCCATTCCAGCTCAGAATGAATATTCTTTGAAGACATGTTCTGTGGTCTGAGAACATGTCTGGGTGATGTTGAAGTTTGGACACAGATGGGAGTCCTGAGTGGACCCAGAACCACCCAGTGAGTCCAAAGTGGCTTAAATATAACAAAGTCAAGTTTCTCAACTAGTGGTGCACCGACTGCAGATTTCTGGCTGATCTTTAAAAACTTAACCTGCCGATTCTGAATTTGGCCGATATAATTTTCTTTGTCTGAAAAGCTAAATATAGTGACAAAGCTGCCAAGTTTGTAACAGTGTGGTTACTACTGTCAACCACGCTCATGCAGACATGGTCTGGTGGGTGAGTCAGTCAGTCAGCACTCTCTCACTGCAGACCAGTAGGGAACAGAAACTGATTTTCAGACGTTTGCTGAGGTAGAGATGATCGATTTCACATGTTAGCATCGGCCAATCACTAGTCTTCCACAATTAAAGAAATTTTGATCTATCTGAAATTAGTAGATGGCCACTAATCTCAAGTTGCCATCACAAATCCATGATCTCAGGACTATGGACTAAAACAATGCAGGGTTTCTCACAGAAAGTCTGCTAAGCCTGTTGGTAGCTAAGCCCAGTGGTAGGGGCACTAGGGCCCTACCACCGGCCCCCAGATGTTTCCTTGACGTTTCAACCCAACGGCCCGCTTTATGGGGTTAAATAATTTTAAAAGCTACAAAATTCAGAGGTAAATGAGCAGACATCATATGTTCAATGCATAAACTATAAACCTTGCTTTATCCATCTTTACTGTCACTGTACTGGAGTATAAAAAACCCTATTTAAAATAAACAAACAGTGCTTAGCCTGGTGAGGTGACATGTAAAACCTGGTGGCCCGTCAGACTTATAATACACCGGAGGAAACTCTGCAATGCGTGTACGTGTGCGTGTGCATGCAGGTGTGTGGCGTGTGTGTGAGCAACACAGTTTATAGATCTGATCCAGTTGCACCGGTCCAGCAAGTAGGGGTCAAAATTCCAGCAAACTGCCATGACGTTAAAACAATTCTCTAAAACAATCTCTGACATTTAGAAAAAGGAAAGCATTGGTGTGAACCTGAACTTAGTAAAAACAGGAAACATTTAGTCACATTTCATGTAAGACTGAGGAAATGAGTGTAAATATCTAGTTTAAGTGTACTGCATCACTTTTCTCTTCTCCCTACTCTGTTTAATTCATCCACAGTAAGAACAGTCAAAGTCTGGGTCACCAAATGTCCACCAGGTGTCACTGTTTCCATTGCAGATAAACAACAGAAATAGATTTAAAGCAGACTTCAACCTTTGCTTTTTTGACATCTTTGGTTCAGGTTCAGGGTTAGGAACCTGCATGTGAAAGTTCCTCTAGAGGCCAGTTTTCATCCCAGCTGTCGCTGTCTGTTTCTATGACTACAGGAACTCCCAGAGAACATTTGTACCAGGCAACGTGTTCAGACCTATCCTCCTCCGTCAGACCTGACACTGACCTTCTTCTCTCCAGAAACAGAACACATCCAGGATTTATCAATAAAGGCAGAGTGCGTAACGGTTGTAAGATGATCTGTGGATGTGGGCCACAGAACCAGTTCCACTGCATGCGCCGCACCCACTGCTGCCACTCACGTTTCAGATCACTGGCTCAGATTGAAGATCTCTCCCTTCACTTTCTGTCAGATCCTTGACGTTTCAACCCAGGAACACGTTTTGATGGACAACAACAAATGGGGGAAATAACATCTTAACAGAACGGGCGCTGTCACTGTCTGGTGTAATGACTGCTGAGACTAAAGCCTCGTGATTGAGCAGGAAGAAGAACCAGAAATCTACCCGACACTTCAACCAGATCAGATTCACAGCTTTCCCAGAGGTTTGACAAAGATTCCAACTTTGGATAATTTGGCCCCAAATATACCACAGAATGTTCACAAACGATGCATCACTCTGCACAAGAAGTATCTTTTAAGCCCTTCGTTCTAAAGACACCACAAGTTCACCTACAATTTTAGAGGAAAACATCAAGTCAAGTCAATATTTTTTTGTGAAAACAACAAAAGGTTTGGAATTTGTTTTGATGTATTGCTAGAAACACAATCAATACAATAAAGGATCAGCTGAAACCAGAAGTTTACATACAGGGAATAAAAGGCATCCGTCTGTTTTTCTCACAGAGTTAAATCTGAGAAAATGTTTCTTGTTTTAGGTCAGTTAGAATTACCTAAATGATTTATATTTGATAAAGGCTACAATAATGAGAAAGAATCTGTTAAAGACTTTTTTATTAACGTCTTCAAAATCTTTGAATTCAGGTTCACTCATGGAAGGAATGAATGAAATTTAAAAAAATAAATATTTAAAAAAATATTTGTGATTTCTTTTTTAGAAAAGAAAGCAAAGTTATATCAAAATTGAAAATTGGAATTGGTAGGAAAGAAATTGGAGACTTTATTTGTAAACCATATCACCAGGATGTCAAGATTCACTAGAACTAGTGAAGCCAAGAAAACTGGGGGCTAGTTGCTTTAACAAACTATGAATTTTAAGTTGTAGAATTTTTTTATAGTTTTTATTTAATTTCTCTCTATGTCACACAGGAAATGGAAAAGGGTTCTGAAAGTTTTCAAACTGTTCTAGTTTATATGCTAGAAATACCTGACAGAAATGTGTAGAGTTTATTGTTTGACTAGCTGCCATGTTTTTCATCAGTTTGGATTTCTGATTAAAAATCGCTTTTGATTAGAAATAGTTGTTTCCGATTAGTCTGCAAATGATTCCATGACAGCAGTGGTGTCCAAAGTATGGCCGGCCCCATACAATTTGTGTTCGGCAGTTCAAGTATGGTTAAAATGTTGCTCTCCAGCAAATGGAGCTGATATAGGTAGACACATTTTGTAATGTGTCAGGATTGCATTTTGTATCTTCTTGAATGGAAAATGGTAGCAACACAGCTAAAGCTACATTCACACGGCCCAAATCTAGTCTGAACAACCCGATTCCAATCTTTAACTCAAAATATCCAATCTTTGTCATTTTCATATCCTGAGCTGCATCAGACACATATCCAACTGTTTTCAAATTTCAAAGTGTCTGCAGTCTAAAAGTCATGTCGCATTTTATCCGACTTTTATGTCGTAGAAGCCAGACAGGGAGAAATCCAGAAGTAAATAGTAAGTATGAAATGATGGAGCTAGTCTGTATGTGGGATCACAATCCCTTCACTCCTGGCTTTGACGACACATCTGAATAGGTTCCTCTACAAAGGTTGCAGTCAATTCTCCACTAAAGGCCGGTGCTATTAGTTGTGCTTTCTTTTCGTTAGCTTCCTTCATGTTGTTATGATCTTGCGACTATACTGTTGACTCTCCTTAACTTTAAAATCCGTCCATAATGTCTTCCATAAACATAGCCCTACTGTGTGATGTCAATGTTATTATTTTGTGCATGCAGTTTGCTTTTGGGATGAAAACCGTTCACACGGTTTGATTATGGTCAGGCGTAAGAATGACCAAGGAAAAAAATTCTAATTCCAGTAAAAAAAGTGAATTAAGCATCAAGATCTGCTGTGTGAATGTAGCCTACATATTTCTCTTTTATTAGTCATGCTTACCAAGTAAACCATCTGCTATGCTTTCAGATGCTCAGCTAATAACACAGCTAACTTTCTGTTATCTGACCTTTTCTGCCCTGTATCTCCTGCTCCACATCAGTAAACCACTGTTGCAGCTCTGCTCCACCCTGCGGCTCTGTAACACCATAATATGCATGTCTGCACATGGACTGAGCTGTCATCTGGCACAGCCGCAGTGTTTCCTTTGTTGCAGGAGGCAAAGAAGAGCCAGCTTGGGCACAGCTTGCCATAAACTGCAGCTGCTCAGGCCACTGAAAGGAGGGGAAGTGGATGCTCAGGAGTGAAATAGTGTTATCTACCACCTCCAAGTTGCTACTAGGCATCAGGGTTCTGTAGCTGAGCGAGACTGGTAGGATTGGGCTGAATGCAGAGCCATGTGCCATCACAAGTTCAATCTTTCTACAAAGAAACAATTACAACAGTATTATTTCTGTAAGGAAGCTCTTTCATATCGCGCTTTGTCAATGAGGAACAATATGCCCACTGCTGTATTTCAGATGCTGTTTAAGTCATGTTTGTCTCTACCTGCTCCCTCTGCATCTTAAAAGCAACTAAAAACATCGACTTACAATTCACGATGTGTCTTACCCTACAGCCTGTACTACTGTCCTGCTGGGTGGGTTGTAGTTCTGGAATGTCCCAGGATGTCCAGGGAGAACCCACACACACACCGGGAGAACATGCTCACTTCATGCAGCACATCATTATGAAACTCCCATAATGATGGATTTTTTTCACTGAGGAAAAAATAAAATTGTCTTTGAGAGTTGCTCAAGTTTGAATTGGGGAAGAATTGAAGTATATTTTCTCTCTGAGCTTAGGCGATGTCTGTTTTATTGTTTTGATTTTTGCCCTTGTAAGTTGATTAAGCTAATTCAATTATATATACATACATATATATATATATACAGATAAACACACACACACACATACATATATATAGATATATATATATATAGGTCAAGGTAGTGTTTGATGGCTCCAATGTCACTGTACCCCACCCAGAACTGTCACAATAAAGATTCTTCTTTTATTCTTTTAATTATTGCAGATGTCATGTTTTTTAGTTTATTTATTCACTTGTGAAGGGAACTGGGTGGTTAGTGGAAAATTAATCAGCAATGGCATTTCTTCAGTTCAAAGCATTCCCCACACTCCTTTGGGGAACATCAACATAATAAGAAATATGTCATCTCTGCTTATAGAAGATGTCTACATTTGTATTGTCACTGCAACACCCAGGAGAACAGAAGGCTGAATGTGGGCTCTGCTCACCTGTGTAAGAGTCTCTTTCAAACAACAGGAATGATGCACATTGGTGTGATGAAGCCGGCAGTCTGGGAGGAGAGCCCCATCAACTCTGATCTGAGGAGAAGACCACCAGCTCCACACCAGCTGCTACGTTCTTCCTTTCACTGCAACAATAACAAAGAAGCAGAGCAGAATTAGTCTGACATCCTCCACCTGAAGCTTTCTTCTCTGCTGTTTGGTAAGACTTCACCCAGGAGACCAGGGCCAATCACACTCTCACTCTCTCTTTCTCTCTCTTGCTTCAATCAGTGAAAAATGACTTGCGTCATTTTTCATTGATTGCACAAATTTACTTCAGTACACAAGTAAACAAGAAAATTTAGATACAAAACAGTAAGACAAAATTACCATGAAGAAAAGCAATAACATTACACTTCTCCCAAAAAGAGGTTAGCAGTTCTTTCCAGAGACTCTTAATCATATTTGTCTCACAGGCTTCTAAATGTATGAAATGATTCTATCTTAAAAATGAGGACTGTTGCATAGCAGCAAGAAGGTTCTGGGTTGGAATCCCAGCTTGGTATCTTTCTGCCTGGAGTTCTCCCAGAATGCATTGGTTCTCACCAGGTAATCCAGCTTCTTCCCACAGTAGAAAACATGAATGTTAGGTTCATTTGTCTCTGAGTGTGTGAGTGGTTGTTGTCTCCCTGTGGTGGAGTCTCAACATGTCCAGTTTGAAGCCCGCCGCTGATCGCTGCAGATAGGCACCAGCCATACAAGCTCAAGCAAAGTACACCTGGCTGCAGAAACCAGAACTCAACGGGGGTGCGCTCAGCATCAGATCCGTACCACATTTGGAAATATCACCATTGTACTCTGGGACTAAAGTGGTCGCTATGTTCTCTTTGGGCCTAGTGTCACGTTTTTTTTCTTTTGAAAAAAAAGATTGGCTGAAGAGGTTTTTCAAAGGGTTTGTTTCTTTTAACACAATGCAGTGTGAAGCTGAAAATGTAACAAACGTTGCAACTTTGGTCCCCAATTGAACGGAGAACACTGTACTTCCAGGTGTGAAAACACACTAATACAAGATGTTGTTATGCCACCTAATGGCCACAGACCAGAACACTACTGGAACTCTGGTAAACAGGAAGTCCTTTGCATCTGTTTGATTCCTCTGGTTCTCAATAGCTGCCTGATGGTGCTGTAGAATGAAAGCAGACTGGAGTATTTCAAATTTTTGTTATACTCTGCATGTCCATTGCAAGCTGGGGTACGGCGATATATAGTCAAAGTTAACGTACTGATTATTCAGAAGTGTATGTTTTTACAGTGAGTGTATGAAAAGCCACAGGCAGAACTTCAATCTACCTGGTGGAGGCTTTTTTCTGGGAATGTTTTTACTGTGAGGTAACAATCATAACACCTGATCTAATGAATCTTGCTGAAAGTTCACTCCAGAAAGGGTCAAAGGTCTTCTAGTGACCTGTCCACTTCACTCTCTGCTCCTACAATAGAGTATCCTATTAATCACTGCACAGACAGTGCTACAGTTGCTACAAATCCATGGGATAACAGGTGAACCCTGGAGACTCAATCAGAGTTGGGTTGTGATCTTCTGCTAATATGACCAACAAGGTAGTAAGGACTTGTATCCCATAATGAGCATGTCTTTTCCATTTTCCCTGTTCATTTGCTCCTCCCTGGAAACACTGAGGAGCCGCTGGAGCAGAACACAGCACCTCAGCTTCAAGTTATGTGGTTTTAGTTGAACCAGCAGAACTAGGTTTGTTTGGATGACATTTCAAGTAACTCCCATGGGCAAAGCCAAAACTCTTAACTGTTTTGTGCTTTTGACTTTTGTATAACAACTAGTTCAAAGCTCAGCTCAGGAATTCTGAAGCTGATTTAACAGAGGCGCCTTATCCACCGAACAGGTTCCAGTGCATGTTGGTGCAGCACCAAGACAAACCCAGATCCAAGACCTCAAACCCAAAGTTGTCCCAGCCTCAGTTTTCTGTTGGACCAGAGGAAAGAACCACCTTTGTCAGGAACGAGGGGTGAAGACTATAGAATATTATAGCTGACTCAGTTCTTTAACTCTGTTTGTCTTAGTGAGGGGCAATAAAATAATTACAATCATTTATGGAGAATCAGAAAATGTCAATAATAATAAAAGGTGAATTTTAAAATTCAAGAAGACAGACAATAGATGTGGCCTAAGAGGCAGCGTGCAGGCCCGCTTTGCTGTAAAGAATCACAGTGAAATCAGTAAAGTTGAAATTAGGAAAAGAATGTCAGTTTTCCGACTTGGAAAATTGATTTCATAACCTCTGACCTCAACATCTAATAAAGTTGATGTGAGCGTACCATGTAGTGATAGTTGCTACTGTTTACTGCTACTGCTAACGGTTGGTATCTAAACGAAGGGCACATTTTAGAGAGTGTGTGTGCTGCTTCAGTGCATGACTGGATAAAATGCAAAGAAATATCACATACACCATACACACTTCGGCTGTTAACAGTAGTTAGTCTGTTCATGTAGCAAATGTTAGCAAATCCCATTGATTTTCCAAGTTGCAACAAGCATATGGTTAAGTCAGATGTGATGTCATTCTTAGATGCACTTCAAACGTATAGGAGCAACTGAGGTTTGATGCATTTTAGCATTAAAAACAGCCTGGTTCTGTCTAAGCAGCCAACAATAAAACCAAAAAAGTAAAGATGCAAAGTCCGTTGCATACGGCAACATTCACCTCCTGATCAGGAGGAGGGCTCAGTGATGTTTACAGCCCTGCTAAAAACGTGTCAGTCAGGACACATGCTGGATTGCTTTCAAAAACATCAACAGTATGGGCCACTGTAACCTTTATTGTCATGTATATATACTGTAACTCAGATTTTTCTGTTCTACATAGTATTATGGTGTGTATGCATACTTATTTTCATAGCCTGGCCTGATTGCGCAGAAGGCTCTGTTTATGTCTCAGGAACTGCTAGGCCAGAATGTGACCACAGGAGCCACAAACCTGTCAGCTGACTACCTGCTATCATGGATATTTGGAGTCTTCTGATGTGTTTCTCAACAGGAAATAATCATGATGGCACGCAGTAATGACATTGGATCAGTTTCCATTGCTTGCTGTGAAAATCTGTCATATTAGGTGTGCAGGTCTGTAAGGCTTGTTTATGAACGACAGAAGCTGCATCATCACGCAGGACTCAACCATAACCAACAATATCTACCTGATCAGTAGCAGCTTATTGTTATACTGTTGTAGTAATAGATAACATCACTTTAATTCGTTCAGATCCATTCCGTAAGCCGAACAGATGGAAAACATCATCTCAAATAAGCTGCGCGAAAATAAACATAAATGTCCAAATGAATAAAACAAGAGTATGGCGGTTAGAAATAAATACGAGACGGAGGCTCGGCCTCGATGTTTTTAGCATCAAGCATCAGATCCTGATGTGTTCTGACCTAATTAGACAGCTAGCCAACTAGCCTAGCGCGCGTGAAGCCTTACAGCAGCTACAGGCACAGGACTTCGGCCGGGCAAATCTAGCTTAAAACTGTACACAATTTTGAGTTGTCAGTCTTATTAGGAACAGCTAATTGACATTTCAAATGATGATGCTATCTGTACAGAATTAGAGATAGCCAACCTTACAATTCGGCCTCAATGTTATCCGTATAACCACAAACACATGCATGAAAATGTAGAATTTTTAGCTGCTTCGCAGTTCTGCTCCATTAGCCCGACGCACCAAAACACAACGTGGCGTTTAGTAGAGAATGGTGAAAAAAGAATCAAAAGTTTTAATTTCTTGGTTAAATAATATCTAACAGCAGGAGATATGAACGACGAATATTAGCTTATGGTTTACTTAGTATTTAATTTGTTGTGTTTGGTTTCATAAACTCAATATTGACTTATTTGCAGGCGAAAGCCTTCAATTACTGTGTTTTTAAGCTAGACTGGCGTAGGAGTCGCTGTGGAAAACAGAACCGTACTTAGCATACCACCGAAGTACCTGAACCTTAAATGTATGGTTATAAAATAACATGTCTGAATTGCAATGAACTAAGCTACCTGTGCGGGGACGTGGACAAGTGTAAGGAGCTCCTGTCATCCAGCGGCAAGCTCCAGCCTCCCGTACGAGCCGCTTGCACTTCGGTTGGCGGGACTCGAGCAACGGGATGTAGTCGGTCCAAAGCTTAAGGAAGGAGGAGGGAGCACGGCAGGTTGGGCTGTGATGATTTCCAAGCACAAGCTGGTACGACACCGTAGCACTGTGGAGGTGTCGTTATTAAAGCAATAGTGGGAGGTTGGAAGGTTTCCACCGTGTTTACCACCTGCTGGGATGAGCTTGTGGATGCTGAGAGGTCCATCCACCTTCAGTTGTTGAATTTGAGTGTAAAATAAAGATACAATTACAGGGTCCTGTGCAATGATGCACAAATGAACAGTTTAATATTTAAGTTATCCTACAGGTGCTATCAACAGTTTAAACCTAAATTAAATTGGATATTTCAGGTTATGATTAGACGTTTTAAAGAATGAAGTTGAACAATTCTTTTTCATACTGGTAGGAATATTTTCACAACCTACATACAATTTAAATGATCGCCAGGCCACAGGTTTGACACAGGCTGTTTCATTCTGTACTTCACAGTGTTAAAATGTTACATCCCATATCAAATATACTACATATATCCCCACTATTTTTGTTAAACGTAAAAAAAAAAAAAAAAAGTTGCGCCTCAACCACATTATTTTAAGTTCAATTGAAAAATACTTTTATTTTCATCCCAAAGGGAAATTAAATATTCTCGTAACTTGTGGAAGAGTCATCATGGTGGTGATGCTGTGGATAGGAAGGATCTCCACTTCCAGTCATTTCTGCAACAAATCTGAAGAAACCTCTGCTTGAAGACACAGTCAAGACATGCTAACAACTCAATATCTAGGAACAGAGACAATATTCCACAGTACCATGTCCTGGATGAAACCAGCAGTTGTTAGCAGCTCTCCTAATCCACCTTATTTGCGCTTGATTCTTTTCTTTAAATCTCTGGCTGTACAGTCAGACAGCCGAGCACAGATACGCTGGAGTCGAGGTTCTTTTATTGCCAGGTTGCCATTATTATTAGTATTATTGTTATCATAAAATGAAAATCTCTCTGAGTAAAAATATATTGAAGTAGTGGTATTCTTAACAGAGTACAGGTTTTGGGTACTCTACCCACCTCTGGATCTGATTAAGGTTCTGCCTTAAGTAATTTTATGCTGGTGCTTTGCCATATAAGTGGAATAGAATTTATCAGCCATAGTTTCTGAAAAAAACTATCTAATTTTAATAGCCTACAACGTAAATTGATACATGAAAAAGACTTTATTGGGTAGTCTGTATGATAAAGGCACAGGTGGTAAAGGAGTAATTAAAGAAAAAAAGCTTGGTAACGATGACTAAATGTAGAACATGAACTAGAAAACAGCTCTAAACACAACAAAGGCAAAGAAAAAAAAATTACATCATCATTACATCTATAGTGTTTCCAACCACCAGTTGGAAACACTATAAATTCATGATTGATTCAAACAAGTGTGAACTCTCAGGTAGAAACAGACACAAACAGATCCACTTGGTGCTCAACGCATTGGAAAATCCACACATCTAAGCAGGTTATTAGCCATGCCATTTACTCCTTATGGTAAATTAGCCACAACTGCTATTAAAGCCAGTAAACGGATTCACTTCATTTTTACGTATTGCACATTTGCTTCCCCTATTGTTTTCCATTTGAGAATAACATTACAAAGAGGAAGACCAAAAGAGTTTTTTAGTGCATCTATGCTTTAAATGAAATTGCCTAGCAATTAAAAGGATCTCAAAAAAATAGTTTAAGCAGAAGAACCTTGGAGTTAAAAGCAATGAGATCTGAAGCGGGATCAAATCATGATATTGTTCCACAGTTCCACTGTGAGCCTCCACTCCATCCTGCCATGAATCGCAGCTTTTGCAGGAATAAAACACATGCCTCCTAAATAAAATCCAAACTAATAGCATGTGTATTTGACTCACCTCTACTAAAAATAGGAAGACAATAAAAATGCACTAGAAAAATACACAGACAAACTTGCAAGTGGCTCTAAATTATAGAAAATTATGGAATATAAGGAAAAAATGCTGATTGAGAGCAATAAAAAGGGGTGAAGACTGTAGCTAGTGGAAAACAAACCTTCAATTTGCTACGTTTGTCACTGTAAATGTAAGGTTTTTGTTACCAGTGATTTGTTTGACAGGATTTTTACAATATATAACCAGTTATACATTTGGGATTTTTTTCAGTTTGTTTTCTCTGTTACCTAGGTAAATGAGTCTATTTAAAAGTACATTTTGAAAAATCAGTAATAGTGATTATTTTGAAGCGAATCTAACTGTAGCTAAGCTCTGATATAGTTTTGTTGATCTTCCTATCACAGTTCAAAGATGTGGACAGAAGGCTGATTCTGAGTCGTTGGTCTGTTTACAGCATTTTTAAGTCACAGACGTAGAAGGTATTGGAAGATTAGTAAAGTTTTCACACCGATATTATTCATCTGATTCTTAAAAATGAACCTACATACAAACAACCTTGAACTCATTTCTTGTAACATTTCCTGTAACTTGTCTTGACAAGGATGTTGGTAACAGGACCAATAACCAGACTGTCATACAGCTAAACATGAGTCGTGGTCAAATCTTTTATCAGACAAAAACCTGGAGCCAAAGGAAGATTAAATGGGACTTTTTCTGGAACAAATGACCAACAGCAGCACTGATACATGCTGTACAAAGTGTCTTAACAATAGGACCAAATGATAAATTATTCATCTCTCCAGTAACATGGTGTGAAACCTGAATCAATTATTTCCCATTTCAGATTAAAAAAAAGGAGCCAACTAGAGAATGGTAAAGCTATACGGTTCTCTGCAGCTGTTTAATCAGTTTCCTTTTACTTCTTGATGAGTATAATTGTGAACAGTCAAAATCAGCCAATGGGCCCACTTATCTAGAGTGGGAGCTCCGGATGATGTCAAAACCCAAACAGACTAACTGTTGTGGAGCACAGAATTTTCTAAGGTGAAGTCATACTGGAAACTAGCCAGGTTGTAGTTTACGTCTCTGGACAGCAGGACATCTGGGACCACGCTGGACCCGGCCTGCATGGCCAGGACATGAGGAGCTAATGTGAAGGGGACATCGCCGAGAAGATCCGGCAGCGCTGAAGTGACTTCGGCAGACTGAAGGCCGCCTGCTGGTCCCACATCAAGTAAAGCTGGAGGTGGATTTGCATCAGCTGCTTGAGATGGAGCTGGATGGGGTAACTGTGAGGTAAAACGGGCATGTTTACTTTTCTATTCACATCCAATGTACAGAAAAGTCAGACAGATATTAAATGATCCAAGAACTGTATTTGCACCCCAGTTTAACACAATGGAACTAATACTCTGCTTGTTAGATGAAGATAAATTCAACATTTGATAGCACTCCTTTACAAAGGGTTGACATAGATCTCAATGCTATCTACATTGAGATCTATGTCAATGTAACTATAGAGACCATCATGACTGCAGCCTCTCTCTGTGGGCCTGGTGATTTACTGTTTTGCCAAACATACTCTGAATATTTGCCTTAAAGGTTTTAGCTTGGTAGATTTTATCAAGGCTTGGAGGCTTCGATATCGCTACGCACAATGTCAGACTAACCGCTAGCTGCTAACAACAATAGCAGAGTCATCTTTTTTGAAATCAACCAAATCAATATATTTTACCAGAATAAATAGCTATCTTGCATTTTTGAGAGCAACTGGGCAATAATGACTGAATGTGCCAAGTTACAGAATATTCTTACATTCAATATGTTAATAAACCTGGAAGGGATCATTCTACACCAAGCAGTTCCTTTAAAACAGAAATGTCATTCTTATGCATAAAAACACAAACAATGAGATTCTTTTAAATTCTTTTGGCTTCCAGCCCACCTTAGAATTTTCCAGGCATAAAAATGTGATTTGGACTGAAATTCCTTAATACACTGAGCACAAGCAGAACCTAAAAATGTATACATCAGAACATGAATCGGTTTCCAAACTTAAAATATTACTTTATATGAGGAATTACCTAAAATATGTGGATGACATAAATTGCATGGGTTAGATTTACCAGAACATATGAGCTTTAGACTGTTTTACAGTGAGCAAAAATAAAACTATCCCATGGATATTTGTTGTATTATTTGGTGTATAATTTCAAAATGGTCATGATTTTTCAGCCTGGACATGAAGTGGCGCAATAAGAGCTCCCCAGTTTCGCCCCATGGGATCGAGCACATGGACTATCAGATTTATTTTGATTTGTAACATTTTTATAAATGAATCATGATTTTAATGATTTCATTTTGATCTCATTTCTACTGCATGATTGTTGGAGCTGATGTCTGTCCCTGCCGCAGGTCCTTCTCAGACTCAAAGCAGAGTGAAGGTAGAACCACAGTGGGTTTTCTTCACATCTGCTCAAAGACCCAGAGTATCAGCGGACCAGCTCAGAAAAGTAATTTTATGATTCAGTTAACCTAGAAAAAACAGGTTTTGCTCCCATTTTGGACATCTGAACAGAAGCACAAACCTCCACAAGCTCACCTTTGATGGTTGGACTATGACATTTGTTGAGGGCTGTCCAGTGTTTACAGTCTTAACCCTCTGCCTTCGTTCGTCAGTCGTCTCTCCTGCAGAACAAAGAAAAGATGCAAAAAAAACCCAAAACACTGGAATAAATGTATTTCTGTCATGTAAGGTCACATAAGTTTTCCTGATTGATCTCTTCTTTTGAAGAGAATAACACCAAAGAAACAGAAAAGAAAAACCTGGAACATTCTGACTGTTTGATAAAACCCTGCTCTGACTTACAACCATTACATGCTGCTGTTTCCCAATGAAGCTAACTAAAATATTTTAATAAGTGAAATTCAGTTTTGGCCCAACCCAACTGACCTTTGGCCTTTCATTATGATACCAATAACACTGTGAATTCAGTGAACAACTAATTTTTAAGCTGCTGTTACATTGTAGCACCAGAACAAAGAAGTATATTGCAGCTGATTCTCCTCAGTACTTACATTCAAATATGTGTCCTAATCAAATTTATTAGAATGTGATGTTTCTAAAATGCAACTATTTTCCTGGCCAGGCAGTGCATTCATGAGCTACAGATATCCTGAGACTGGAATAAAAATCGTCTGCAATATGAGGTATTTTTAGCTGTGCTCTGTCTATTCTTAGGTTGAGCAGTGCTGGACCTTTCAGTTCCAGGCACAGTGTGACATGGCACAGTTTAATAGCTCAAATGGGTCATTAACAGCTGAAAGTTCTCATACATGACTAACACCCACAAAGGAAAAATAGTGGAGTATTTATTTTCAACTGCCTACTTAGAAAACACCTGAGACCAGCTGGACATACCAGTGTCCTGGTTGGCTAACATTCTCATTTTTCCATTAGCCCTGATCTTCATATATACCAATACATCTAAAAAAAAATTGAATGTTGCTAAAAAGTGCAGTATTTCTTGACAGTCACCTGAGAAAGTGAAACTGTCATTTTACACAGAGTAAAATATTTCCAAATTCAATATCTCACAACAACAGAATATCACAGTAGGCCAATCAAAAACAGATGTTTTAAACACAAATGTCAAGCTTCTGAAAAGTATATGTACTTCTCTATGATTGGCTCCTCTCTCATGTATTTTTGCTTTAAGTTACAATAAATTCTCCAGTTGCTTTTAATGATGAGAATATATTGTGCAGCAATAAACATGACCTTTTGATGAAGTAAAAGCTATTATATGGTCTAACGGAACTCATAATATAATCACTGCAAGGCAGGACATTCGTTATAAACATATTACATTTTTGGTAAGAGTCAACTTTTAACAGACTTTAATGTGACCTCGAGGAAGAAACTCATCCTAAAATTTGAGATTACAAAATGCTCCCGTCTTGGTCCCTTTCTAAAGTTTGTATCTGTCCTATAAGTCTGTGTGGTTTTGACACACAGACTGTAGGATCATCGGATCTGAACTTTTATTGTAATTTTATGCTACACGAATAAGCCGAACAGAACTTCTATAATAAATACAACACCGACTGTGACTGTCCGGGTTCTGTCTCAGCAGCTGCAGTCTGCCTTTACCACAAACTAAACATTCTTCTTACCAACAATGACGAAGCCTCCATCCGCTTCCTTGTCACATGTTGACTTCTTGGAGTCCTTCCGTAGTCCTAAAAACTGAAGCATGGTTTCCTTTCATCGACAAAAAAATAAAAGAATTTAGTTCTAAACGCTACATCAACTTTACACAGTTTCACACAGTTAATGATAACAATATAAGGGCTTAACTTCTCCCGGTCGGTTTAATGTTTTCGTAATGTCGCCCTTACTGTTGAGCCTCCTGAAGTCGACAGAGCGCTGACAGTCAATTCATCATGGCTCCTCTGAACGTTAACTTCTTTAAGAGCTCTAATATTATTCTTCCTTGGTGTGAAGCTATCGACTCTACAGATCAAACTACCTTCCGTCAGCACTTTCTGCAATAACCTCCGTGATGTGTTATTTTGGTCCTATGGCTACCTTCTACCTGCTCCGTTAGTCGAAGGAAACTAATAATAACACCTGTAGTTCTGTTACAAATAAATCTGCTCGAGACATTCAGCGGAACTGTTTATTTGTTTCTAGGGATTCAGATCCTGGAACACAACGGATGTGTCGTAAAAATGGTTGGAGGCGCTCGTTTTTGTCAACATTTAGACGTTTACAACATTACGAGCCTCTTCAGGGCACTCAACACTGAATGTAGACGCACCGCCCGCGCGGGCTAACGTAGCGCAAAATACAAGCAACACGAAGCTTCCCGCGACTTCTTGTCTCATCTCCTCATTGAACAACGTCGCAGCAGCAACCCGCGAAAATGGCAGGTATACTGGATGTCCCAAAACCGAGAATAAACTGCTCCATGCTGTCGCAGTTCATCAGCCGAGCCGTCTGCTTCGTCGGGCGTGTTGAAAAGGTCAGAGTGGTGTGCAAGACAATGAGTGAAAGTGGGGCTTCATACAGTTAGAGGTGTAGATAACATTCATGCATTTCAGTGTCTAACACTCAGGCTGCGTTCTGCTTTAGGTTCACCCTACTGGGAAAATGTTCACTGTGATGGATGGAGAGGGAAAGACTGCAACAGTGGAACTAAACGAACCTGTAAGTCCATCTCAAACACTCGTGCTGTTTAAATGCAGGGGCCTTAATGTAAACTGAAGTGAAATATTTTGAATACATACTGTAATAAGTTAAGTATAGTCATTTCACTGCTTATTATTTATTTTAGATTAATGTGTAATAAAATATGGGGCATTAACCACGTAGCAGTCTTTTTTTTTCTCCTGTTCTTTGTCTCCATTATTGTTATGGTCTGTCTAATATGCTGCTCGAACCAGATATGATATTTGCCTTATAAGCATTTCAGTAAAGTCGAATGTGAAATAAGATGAATATCTTGTTTTCCCCCTAATCTAGAGGAAATCTGATACATACAACTAGATATACTGGCACAAGGCTTAAACAAAAACTTATTTTTGAGAAAGACCGTTCAGATTCTTAGACAGAAGTCTGTATGAAACCATGACACTTAGCTGGTGTTCTGCAGGAAAAGCAGAACACCAGTAAAGCATCACCTTTACTGGATAAAACTGGTGCTTCTCAATGCCACCAGAGAAAAACGTTTCTTTCCCTGATGTGCTTTACCTCTGCACTCCAGAGGGTTACCACTCCTGACAATTGATGATTTAAAGAGACATTCTATGTAGGGAAATAATTTGACTATGACTCTAATAAATAACTGTCTAACATCTACCAGCAGGAGGCCCCCAAGGGTTATGCTGGATAGGTCAGGGGTTGCAATCTCTCACTTTTGATTGATTGGAGTCAGTGTTGCTTCCAATCAAGAATCAATACCAGAATAGATGGAAATATTTAGTGAATTTTTAATCACTTATCACTGCAGCTCATTATAAAAGCCTAAATATTCATCCAACACCTAATGGTTAGGTATATGGATATCAAATGTTTTTTTTACAACAAAGTGTAAAATGAAAGGTCGAAGAATGAGTTGCACTTTAGCCTAGATATTCATTTCTTTTTCAGCTTCAAGAGGAGCTGAGTGGGATTGTGGAGGTTATAGGAATGGTGTCGAACAAAGGAGAAGTAATGGCCAGCACATACAACCTGCTGAGAGAGGACAAGGGAGTTCCCTTTGGTACGGCCCATCACACAGCTGTACTTCAGTGTGTTTGAGCACTGCTTACTAATGACCCCATGTTTCTGTCTGACAGATTTAGAGCTGTACAACGAAGCACTGAAGGTCATTCATGACTTCCCCCAGCACTACCCTTTCCAGGTGGCTGCAAGCGGATGAAGAAGAGTGAATGAGAAAATAGTTTTTCTGTTTTGTCTTTATTTGTGTTGGAAGATGAGGATTGTACAAAAACTTCTGCAGTAAAATGTATATAAATGCAACAAATGGTGACAGTTTGGATTATTTGTGACGTACCTAACCTATGTAGTGTGTACACCACTTAAACGTTTTCACATTTTGTCTTGTTGAACGATGTGTTTGATGTGATGGTGCAGCACAATGTGCTGCGTAAGTATGAAAATGAAGACATGTTAATTTTATCCAAAGTAGTCTGAAAAGGGGTATGATTTAGTATGTATGCCCCTCTGCTGTGAGGTTTATTAGAGAACAAACGGCATCATGGGAACCCAGCAGTCAGGTCAGGTGGTCAAGTGGTGGAGAAGTTCAACAACAACATCTCAAAGCTCTGATCAGTTCATTATCTGTACGTAAAGACAGCATGCAGACCTAGAACTGCAGACCTGCAGACCTAGAACTGCTCTCACCAGCACAGACCTGCTAGTGAGAAAATGGGCCCACTGTACAGGATGCCAGTATATCACAACAAATTGACGCTAATCTTATCATAAACTCTAAAGTCTGTTTTAAATACGTCTACATTATATGCTCAGTAAGGACAGAGATACTGTATAACAGCAAATAGGTGAATTATGTTTTGGAATATTACTTTGTATTGCATTATCATTAGGCCTCTCACAATAACAAATTTTGCTGGATAAAAGATAATGCTGTTTTGAGATCATTTTCAAAGAATATAATGGTATAAAAATGCAAGTACACCCTCTCAAAGATCAATAAGTTTAATTTCTTTTTTAATGTTTTGTTGGTTCTAGTGGCCGTTATTTGAAAGTGTTCTGACAGGAAAGAGGGTAATGAGAGAGGGGGAAGACGTGCGGCAAATGTCGCCAGGCCAGGACTCGAACCTCCACCTACCGCCACGAGGACTAAGGCCTCCATATGTGGGTTGTGCTTTCACCCTGCGCCACCACAGCACCCCACTAAGTTTAATTTTTAATGAACATTAACACTGGAACTGGATGACATTTTAAACATCCAAAATAAATGAAAAAAATAAAATAGGCACTAAAGTCTCTGTAAACAAAATTGCCCTAAAACAGCAACCTTCAGAAGGTGAAGTGTTTTGCCCCAAGAACGGAGGAGGGATCAAACTTTCAACCCACCAATTGCAGGACAAACTTCTACCACCATCGCCAAGAGAAGAACAGAGCAGATCATCAGAGCTCTCTGACTTGATGGTGATTATATTTGGAAATAGAGGGAATAACTTAACAGAAGAACCTCTCCATTATTTGGAACACAGAAATGTAAAGATCAAGCCTGAATATTGAGCTTTAACTTTAGCCAGCTGGTGTCACTGTTTGCTTTATCTGGTCCAGTGTACAGCAAGCGTGGACGAGACCCTCTGTAAATCCACTTTATGCTGCATTCATCCCTACCTACAATTAAAATGTTCTATGTATGCTTTTAAACTGATGCACAGACAGAACACCAACATACAAGTTTGTTCTGCAAATACTTCTCACATAATCATCCATGAAACAGTTTATGTCACAAAAGTGTTTGATTTGTACAGGGTGTTTGCTTTAGATATTTATATTACACACTTACTTCCTGTATTTTACACAAGTCTGATTGCTTAGAAATGTTTATCTTTGGTCAGGGAAAGTGGAAGCATAGGAGCATATGACCAAGTCCCTAATTTACTTACGAAATCATGAACACACAAAGCATCCCTCTTATCCTTGAGAAGTCCCTGGGCAAATATTAGAGTTGGTGCCCATTTTCACTGACCAACATGCAGAAGGTGGTACATCTTGCACCTCTATCACAGGGTAGAGGTGGACAAACAATCATCCATACAGTCGTTTATAGTTTTAAGTATTGGGAGACAGCAGGAGTACCTGGAGAAAGCATTGGAATAACATCCAAACTCCATGCAGAGAGAAAATAGCTGGTTTTTGATTCTGTTGTTACAAAGTTACAGTGCTAACAAGTAACCAGCTCCGCAGCTTACACAGTCCTACTCTGTCACAGCTTAGACACCATCGCTTGCAAATGAAATTATTTCTCTTGAACATTTACACATTTTGTGTTTCAACCACAAAATTCTTTGTATTTTATTGGGGGTTTTATAAGTAATTTAACAACACAAAGCAGCACACAACTGAAGTGGAAGAAAACAGATGAATGGAGGAGCATAAATCACAGAAGCAGCCAGGAGGCCCTGGGATAGAGGTTCTCCTTCCAGGAGGACGACGGCCCCAAACATACAGCCAGAGCGGCAATGGAACAGTTTAACTCAAAGTATATTCATCTGTCAGAATGGCCCAGTCAAAGTTCAGACTTAAATTCAATTGAAAACCTCTGGCAATACTTGAAAACTGGCTAGAACAGGTAATACCTAACCTGACTGACACTGATCTATTATTCAAAGAAGAAAGAGTATAATTTTCATTGACTGATTGATTCACTCATTCATTCATTTTGTGTTGGTTTATTACATTATTGTCCTAAAATACACTCAAAAGTTTGTAACCAAAAGAATGAAAAAAGGCTGAAGGTATGAATACTTCTGCAAGGCACAGGAAATAAATGAAATGAGTACTGATGGATATTTTGCTGCAATTTTCTAAATGTTATACATTTTTATCTTGACAGTTAAATTTACAATGCTGACACAAATCAAGCTGGGAATGACATGGAGCCCTACCGTTCCAGAACGTATGGCAGTGTGGATGTGATTTTTGAAAAGTCAGGGTGAGAATGTCAACTGCTGTGAAAGCCTTGAGTCTGTCCCTGCTGAGAGTGGTGGGCTGGGTGGGAGAGCCGTAGCCTGGAGGAAGGCAGCTGCTGTGTCTCTGCACGTTGAGACATTGCTGTTTATGTTGCTGCATCTGCTCCATCTGCCTCCATTCACAGATGCTATCATCTCCATCTACCGTGGTGTGTCATGGAAACATCTCGGCTGTCTGAGCACTTCTCAGTTCATCTGGATAAAGTAGCAGCAACATTTGGCCAGAAGCATCATCAGAAGTGACATGGGGCCAATGAGAAAAGAGACTGAGGTGTTACTCAGTGGTCCCAGAGTATGATGGGCGAGAGGAGAGGTATGTAATCCAACGTAGGCCAGTGAGATGTTTCTACAGCCTGTGATGCTTTCAGGATTCACGTTGCCTATGAATGTTGCTCCTCTGTACTTTATCAAATCCAAAGTGAGAGCAGCCATCTGCTAGGAATTTTAAAGTCCTTCATGCTTCCCTCTGTTGCCAGTCTTCAAGGTCTTGATGAGTTTCCATCAGAATTTGGCACAAGGGCACACCGGCAAAAGGACCAGTTTTAAGGATCATGACGTCATTAGCAAATCTTGACAACATCTTTAGGATGTTGTCAAGATGATGATGTGAGGCCAGTTTGCTAATGGCATCTGCAGGATGTTGTCAGAGGAAGATGAAAGACACCAGACCCAACAACAGATGAGATGAAGATCACCATGAAAGCTTCCTGGACACCTCAGCAGAACCAAAGTCTGGAAGGACGTGCTACCAAGTACTGGGTGCAGATTTGGACCAAATTTCTGAACTAAAATCCTTTTATTTATTTTAAAAATGAATTTGGGGTTTTAGGACTGGAGAAATTTATGGTTAGAGTTAAAATCTGTGAAGTGAAATTCTTTAGGGCAGAATGAGGCATGTTTTATAGGGGGTTTTAGGAACTGGCACTCCTGAAACTGTCAAAAAAGAATTATCTTGATACATTGATGACCTCAATCTCACTGGGCAAAATCCTGTTTAGGATTTAAGAGCAATTATCTTTCCAATCCATCACCACATCTCTGAGTTTATCGGTTTCACTTGTCAGGGGGTCGAACTCATCATCAGTCATTATGAAGTTCCTTCACTTTGATGCACTTGATGGTCTAGCTTCAGTTCACTTCTCATAAACCTTCATCATGACCTCAATAACTGCTACTCTGAACTGGGGATCCTGTAAATCTGTCTGTCTTTAGGTTATTACTATTCTTTCACAGGTTATTAGTTCATAATCAGCATACCAATCTGCACACTGATTTTCTGATTATCCTAATAGGACTTGAACTCGCCAGTGGCCAGTCCAAAAATCAACTACATGTCTAACATGTGGGAACCTATTAGTGAGGCTGTTGGGCGGACATGAAGCTGTGATCATGGTACCAGGCTGAAGAGCCTCAGGGAGTGGCAGCTCATGATTTCAGTGAGTTCATAAAGACACCATATCAGTGCAACTTTTAGATTTTATGTAAGAGGTGTGTCAATCTTTATGAAATGGACGTAATGTAATTTGCTCAAACTAAAGCATAAATAATACATCTTTATATATACATACAGGAAAACTCCCTGTCAAACATAAGACAAATGCACTATTTGTTTTAGTTCTAACAAATGTTATTTAGTCTGTTGTATGTCTTGGTATTAGTAACTATATGCATTTAAAGTTAGCTAAATTATTTTCTGCTAAGTACAAGAAAGGGATTTCGCTCTAATTATATTTATCTTAATGTTACAAGTAAAGCATTGTTTGTGATATAGTTAATTTGATCCACAGTTAATGTCTGTTTTAAGTTTTCACATTGTTTATATTCATGCTTTGGTGCATTATTGTTATCACCCAGCCTTTGGCTCTCTCACTGCTTTGGTAATGTTTCATCTGCATGGAGATTTTTCCTTTATTTTTTTTGCTTAGTACCAGTCTTCCTCTTTTGATTTTTCATTCTGCATCCTCCATCTTCCAGTATATTTATGACTTCAATAGACACTTAGCGTGGAAAAATATGGCCGTGACAGATATCCAGTATGCACTTTTTGTCATGGCAGTAGTGTAAACAAATTAGGAGAGAGCTGAACTTCAAGGGGTTTGGAAGACTTGCTGCTCTCCACATAAACTCTGTTAACTAGTCAAGTGCCAGGTTCTCGTTCCATCCCAAATGAGTTTTTTTGTTGTTGCTTTTTTCTGAAACTCAGTTTCTGGATGTCATGCCAGAACTTTGTCTCATCACTTTCTGAAATGAACCTGAAATACGTCTCTTGTAATATTCTGATCTGAAACGTCATGTTTTCATTCACAGGAAGTGGAAAATAACCATAATTAACAGTAACAAAGCCTTAAAAACACCAGTGTGTGTAATTAATCTATATAATATGTTTTACCCAGTGATGGAGTTAATAAATTAACTTTTCAATAATATACTGATTAAATGAAAGAGACTTTGACATGAAATAAAAACTAACAACAGTTTCAATAGGATTGCAAAAGGACATGTGGGAACAATGTAGTGATGTGTATGTGATGTAATGTTGGAGGCCTTTTCAACAGTCTGGCTGAATTAAGCATTACAGATGTTCAGAAAACTCACTTTTTGGGAACAATCTTTCTAAAATGGAAAAGTGCAGAGTCATCCAGCTGTGCCCTGATGAATACAGTGCTTGATGAAAAACAGGAAGCTGTCTGCCTCTTCTACCAGAGCTATTAGAATTTAAAATCCCCAAGAGGTCAATTTAAAATAATCAAAATGGATTCAAATGCAGCAAGTGGATATTTAGAGTAGATTCTTCAAGTTTAATGAAAAATGGACAGAAAAACTTTCAGAAACCACAGTGAAGGAAGGGAGTCAAACCAGAGCAAAACCATAACTCCAGGAGAAACACAAGAGGAACCAGAAAGGCGTGGCTGAGCATGGGGAGTATATAAGCTGGAGAGTTTAATTACTGAACAAGGAACAGATAGCTGATTAGAAATGGGTTGCAAGTGTGAGGAGCAGTAAGGTGTGATTTGCTTGGCTCAAGTGAGGCAGTCAGACAGTTCAACAGGCAAATCTGCCTGACCTTAAGTATTAAACAAACGTTTGCCTGCAAATCCTTGAATGAAATCCTGAATCTTACCCTGATCAGTGTACTTGTAGATCAGTTTTTCCTCAATCAGAGCATATTGACAAGTTCTTTTAAAACGAAAGGTGAGCAGGATTCATTTGATTTTTTCTTTTTTTCCCCAATAACCTTTAAAATTTTGATTAAATTTGATATTTTTTCCTCAGGAGCTTCACAGGCAGTTCACAGACAGAACATTGATTTATGTCAGGAGTTGGGCATGAGTCCTAACTGAGCCTGTCTGTTTGAAATATGGGAGCAGCTAATAGAAACTGTGCATACCGGCATCCCCCAGGTACAGCTTCTTACAGCAGCTCAACATTCTCCAGTTGCCTATCCGAACACGACTCCATAAAGATTAGACTCGAAACATCTAAAGTCGACCTGTTCTTCCTCCCAGCCATGAATCAAGCATATTTCAGTATACCCAAGGATTCTGGTCAACATTCAGTCTTTGCTGTTCAATCAATTAATACATTTTTTCAAGTGTTCTCATTTTTAAAGAAAATAATTAAGGTTTATTTCTACAGCACTTTTCACAGAAACAAAAGTAAAAAAAATGTCTTAACTTGAAAACAAGATCAGAAGGTGAGCCTGCCCCCTTAGTTTTTAACTAGGTACATGGAACAATGAGAAGACTCTGGGTTTGTGACGGAAATTGGCCAACAGTCACACAGTTGAACCAAGCTTTTGTTCTGGGTTCTCCTGGATGAGTCAACTGTGAGCTCTTAGAGTAATTTTGGTGTGCCAGCCACTTCTGGAGATGTTCTGGATTCAGGTCTAATGTAGGTCAACTGTTTGCACCGATCTACAGAAATCCCTTATTCGTGTTTGGCCACGAATAT
>CAEGAE010011652.1:0-47835 GCA_903067095.1 Girardinus metallicus | reverse complement strand
CCCGCGACTCGCGGTCTGTTGTCTCTCCAGGTGTGTCCGGTCTCGCCGTGTGTGTGTGTGTATATATATATATATATATATATATATATATATATATATATATATTCTGTTTGCCTCCTTAGCCTTGGTCTGTCAGAACTGCTGACAGAAGCACAAAGCCGCCTCCTGTGGAATTCAGCTTCCGTCTGCTCTCCCCCGTTCCCTTTCTCCGTCGGCAAGGTCGTGGTGCGCGCTCCTTGTCATCTCCGAGACTACATTCACCAGCATCAATTTGCATCCAAGTGGCTCATTCTAAGGAGCATGCACTGGGAGTTTTGGCCGTATGCCAGGGCATGTGACGTCAGAATATTTGACGTAGACGATGACGCGGTTCCTTTACATTTTGTGTGCTCTGTTTTTCCCTGTAAGTGGGGGATGTGTGCTGCAGACAGGAACCAAAGAGAGGCGAGCCAGTTGGAGCCACACCTGACCTTTTTCAGCTTATGATGCATTGATCTGATGCGAAAAGAGGATTAAAAATCAGAAAGGAGAAAAAGTGAATAAAACTAGCTGTATTAATGTCTGTTAAGGGGACTTTGCAGCTTTGAAATCCCTCCACTGGTTGAGGCGCCGGCTCAGTTTCACTCATAGATGGCTGCACTGTCGCGGCTTCCCTCGAGGGGAAAGACAGTGAAGGCCTGCTGTTTTCAATTAGGATAGTTACTTGCCCACTGTGCAAGCTATTATTATTTCATAAGAAGCACCTGGAGCACAAGATTATTCACACAGGAGCACAAAGACCATTGTTTTATCTGAACAGCCCACAGAAAATTCAAAGTAATTATGTATGTGTTGCCCGCTCACAACCTCACTTGGTCATGCTCGTGTTTTTCAGCCCTTAGTTAGACTTTGATCTGCAGTTCGTACCTCATGTCTCAGCCACTTGATGCTGAGTAAAGATAGGTTTGAGCTACGAGAGAGTATAAGTCTTTATCTTTGAAGAGCGTACGTTGTTTGTACAATTTTTCCTTTGTCCTTGGGGTTTTAACTCTTGACGGTTGGAGTCATTTCCATCGCAAAGTTGTAAAGATAAGTATGCAAGAAAAGTTTCAAAGATGAAAAGCAAGCACAAACAACGAAAGATCAATTGTAATTTATCTAGGCTTTCGACTTCCAATATTTTCTGTTTTTCTTGCTCTAAAATATGTCTACTCTGCCTTTTGATCTGCATTTCTAACCTTAAGAGAACGTTTTCAATCTCATTAAGGTCCAGCTTTGCAAATTTCAAAAAAGTTTCTGGTTTTATTAAACTGCTTTAAACTTTTTAACTCTTGCTCGTACAAGGATTATCTTTGACTTCTCAGCAACATACTAAAACTCATCAGCGGTCGGCTAAACCGAACCTTCAGATGTTCACGGGAATCTTCGAATAAGTTTGACTGTTTGGACTGTAGCTATGCTGGCAGTTTTCAGGGCTCATAGAGAGAAAGTTGCTACAGGGTTCATGTATGTTTAATAAGATCTGAGCAGTGACAGAAGATGTTCATTCATTAAACAGTGTGGGCCTAGTTGGCAAGTTTAGTCTTCTCGTATTTCGTGCGACGGTGCTGTGGATTGAGAGAAAAGAGCGACACAAATCATTCTAGTTGTTCATGCTGTTAGTGGGGATATGGTTCGTTTCCTCGGTCTCTGGTCCGCTTGGCATTCACATATGCATTCCTAGACCGAGGTTTTCAGTCAAACTAGAGTTCACGCCTCTCAAAACGAATCAGACTTTCCAGGCAAACAACCAAGAGTTCAATTGAAGAAGACTAAACAGGACTGGTGTGAATGCACCCTAAAGCAAAGTTGAGTTATTGCGTGGTGGTCTTCAGGCAGAAAATCAAACCTGTCCAAATGCAGAATTATAATTTTTTGTTTGTTTGTTTTTTCATAAAAACTAAAAAAACAAAAACAGCCACATCTGTATATGATGTGAATGGCATTCTGCATTTTTTCACCAAAGTATCCAACCTGTGTAATATCAGTTGTATTCTCTTTGGCCAAAAAAACAAAACAACAAAAAACAATTTTGTGTCAGAAATCTGTTGTACAGTTTCCTAATATGTTAATTTCTTGCTGTTTGGAGCTTTATAAAGCTTCATCTGTTTGTCTTTCAACAAACCTGACTATCTCTTCCCAGAAATATAAACAAAAGCAGCTAGCTATTTGGTTGTAGCTGCAGAAAGGCCAGGAATTAGCAACCCTCAGAACAATTTCAAAGATTTATATAAATGTTCCCATCACATATTTTCAGCTAACCGCCACTCGTACGGGTATAAGGTTGTTGTGCCGCTTTATTGTACTTTTCCCTGCTGCTGAATTACCTCTGTATATATGATTATTGCTTTTATTGCAGTCAGTTTCTGTTTGTGTGCAGAGTTACAGCTAAATAAGCAGCAGTAAACCGAGTTAATGGCTCAGTTATTTTGTGTTTTTGCAGAAGTCTGGGGCTGCTGCTCTTGGCTTATCTCTGAGCATTCATCTTGACCTCCAGCAGCTGCAGAAAGGATTTTCCCTCTTAAGCCACACTTACCGCAGCCGCACTCTGCACGGAGGCAGATAGAGGCAGCTTTCTTTCAAGTGGGGGAGTGATAAATTCATGGAGTGCGTTTTGCTCAGCAGCCAATGTAGCGCTGCACAATAACAGGGAAACATGCTATTGCCATATCATCACGGCACAGTTCTCTCCTGCTCTCCTCCTCTTCTTCATCACCGTATCCACACTGCTCTCCGTTGGCTTTCGCATCTGGTCAATAAAATTTATATCAAGAGCAGGGAGAGTCCATCGAGCAACCCAAACATACCAACGGCATGCAGAGTATGACCCTCGTGAACCTTAAAAACCCAGTGACTTACAAAATATTGTGTTAGTAACTTCAAATATGGGCAGACTGATGTTGCAGTGAACTTTACAGATTGGTAAGTTGTGCAGATCTAACTACCAAATACCTGAAAGTACGAGACTGTAGATCATCTTCAGTCTGTTCTCATCACGTCAGCGATCATAGATTAGAACATGAAGCAAGAAAGAATTAAATCGATATTTGGACGAGAGCAGAGAAAGATCCAGTAGCGTGTGACCAATGTGTGAAGCTGTTAATAATTTGACCAACAGTGTTGGGCTGTAACTGACAATTATTTTAGAAATCGATTAAACAGCTTAATCCTTTTCATACAATATTGGATCTTCATTAAAAGATGCAATTAAACAAACAATTCAGTTGGCTTCTACATAAGAATAAATGATAATTTTATTGCCTGAAATGCATTCACACGATTTTCTATTGATCATTTGTAGCAAAGGACGCATCTGTAGCTCATAAAAACTCACTTCTGACATCAACATGTGAAAGGCTCAGGCTTGACTGAACGTCAATACAGTGTAGGGCTGATCTGTAGTACTATTGTGTAGTAAAAGATGCTTAAAAGGAGATGTTTTTTACAGAAATTGTACCAGGTGAAGATAAAACTGCCACTAGAAGAATTCTGGATAAAGCATATTTACAGACAAGTTTGGGGTTTTTTTTATCTTAAATGAAAACGTTTTAGTTTAATTACTTATCTTAGCATGTTGCTCTTTCAGCATTTGAGTTGGTTAGCGATTAATCGACTATTGGCCAACAATTATTTCAATCACAATTAATCCGATTAATCGTTACAGCCGGTTGCGATTAGCCATCAGTGTGGATCTGGTTCTGCCTGCGTGGGACGCATGGCGCCAGCGAGAACCCGTATTGTTGTGCAGCTTTGTTCCTTCTGTAGTTAGAGCAGATTACCTTACTGAGTCACCACGGCAGGACAAGGTGCTGCTCTCAGCACTAACAAAGGGCTGAGCCCGACCAACCCTCTCTTTATTTCTATTATCAGTCCTTTACTCCTTCTCTCCTCTCATATGTCCAAATAAGGGCCTCTTTCTCTTGGCTGACAGCTGTATTTTAAGGATCAGTGAGGATCAAGCTCAATTCTGACCCACAACCTCAGTAATGGACAACATAGTGAAATTACATAATTATGTGTGCCCTTACGTGTGCCTGCGTGTGCGTGCGAGTCGTTTTGCTGCTGACTGTGTTTAGTTTTGCTCAGAAAACCAGGCTGTTTATCGAGATGCATTAAGGGGATATCTGTGAGTCAATAGTCCAGATGCATTCGAATTATTATAGTGGGTGTTTTGAAAATAGATCAGTCTGAGTACCTATTTTCAGTAGTTGTTGTATTTTTACAATCTGAGCTACTCGTGGGAGGGTATCACATTCTCACAAACGCACAGCTACACATCTGTAAAGCTTGAAGACTTTTTTACATTTTGGCAAATTACAACCATGCAGAATGGTCCAGCTTGCGCAAATCATATTGAGAATCCTTAAAAACTCCTGAAAACTGTGGCGCACTGACACACTACAGTGAACCACCCGCCTGTTCCTGGTTGAGTATTTGCCAATGCAGCTTGTCTCAAATTTCTCTGCCAAACGTAACTATTATTTTCAGAAAATTCATCCAATTGTGGATATTTGACATAAAATGCAGATAGGGAAGCTGAAAGACCTTGTCGCAACGCCACTTGAAGGCATTTCTTTTCTTTGGCTCTGACTGGCTGTTCCCCTGACAGCAGAGTTAAGGAAGACTGCAGATGTTAGCTTCTGTTAGCAGTAGTGGTAAGTAAGTTTCCACTCTGTGTATTAATATGTAAGTTGTACTGGGTGTTTGAACTATTACATCAGGTAGTTTTTGCGTTTTTAGAACAGATCTCAAGTATTCTTCAGATTTGAGCTATTCGCTATTTGCAAAGCTTCTGGAAGCTTCATTTTCCCTCCACTTCACTGTCAAGTTCTGATTTGTGTTGGTCAACTGGATACAATCTGAATATTATACAATACAAATTGTGGCTCTGACACATCACCATATGGAAAAGTCAGAGGAACTATAATCAGCCTTTTCAGGTTCCTGTTTAATATACATCTCTTTCTGGTCTCCTTCAACTTAAATTTCCATTTCAAAGTCCAGTGAGCTTTCAAGCCTCTCCGAGGGGAAAAAAATTACACTTCAATTCCCACCTGGTCCATTAGTTTGTTCCACGGTGTGAAATTAATATGTAATCATCAGGGTTCCTTCACAACCGCGGCGAAATTTTGTCTAGAGTCATTAGCTGCTGTCGGTAACAACCAAAGTAGTCTTTTTAGCCACTTTCCACTCAATTTGAATGTGAAATTAGTTGGTGAAGAGCAATACAGAATAGTAGCAGCTGTAGTGTTTTATTTATTTATTTTGCATAAAACGTATGTTCGATTCGTCAGCAGCAGAGAAGTGTAAATTTTAGTGTTGGTAATGTGTTGATTTGGGTCGCAGTTGTCCCAGGACTGGCTGAAAAGAGGTCAATGCTCTGCACTTGCTTCCAGTTTCTTGATGCGTCATTTTCCCATGAGAAGCAGGAATTTGTGTCCCAAATTTTATTGCTATTCCTCAAATATGTATTGGGATTTTTCCGTCTTCACCACAGCAACAGACAAGCTGATTCACTGACCATTAACCCTAAAATCACCATGAAGGGAAGAAAACCTGAACTGAATTGGGACATTTGTAACAGGGCTTTCAGAGTCTCTTATATTTTTCTTTTCCTCAATCTGCTGTGTTTGCTTTGCATCAGTCTCCATAGCTCCAATCTGAGCCTCTCTAAGGAATCAGTTTATAAGCCACTTACAGCCAGGAAGTATTTTTTTTTATTATTATTATCATTATTATTAATTCTGCCTCTTTCTCTGTCGCTATTGACTTTAATGGATGGGTTGGCATGGTTAAAGGATTTCTTTCCAACAGTCTGCTTTCTCTTATCCTTTTACTGTGTTATATAAAATGAAGAATATGCACTGCTAATAATGGACCAGGGTGTTCTCACCGTCTGCTTGGACTAGTTTGTTCAATAAATCAAGCAAACATTGGGAATGCTCTTGAAGGGATTTTTAGAGGGACCAACTCAGTCCAAGTCATCAAGAAGGATCTGGTTGCTGTGGTGCATATGAAGATGTTTTCAGTTGATTATTAAGAAGTTGTAGCTACTTTTCAACATGCAATTTTTTTGGCTTTACATTTAAATGCAAGAAAATAACTGATAAAATTGATGCTCATGATTTTATAATCTTTTGAAAAATTTCTTTCTCATTTCCTATCACAAACTCACTTGATTGTAATTGTATTTATTTTTTCATTTCCTAAAGAAAAAAGTACATCTTCTTTAAAACTGTAAGGTACAACAGAATATGTATATACTTTTTAATTTAGTATTTGGTTTTCTTGCTTTCATGTTAATATTGTTTTGCCAATTGTGGGCCATGTTGCAAAATGTTTGGACATTTCTGCCTCTGCGTCTTCATCAAGAAAAGGCCGTCTGATTGGTTGATGATTGGTGTTGGTAACACACTGCTTATAGACCTGTTATTATGTGGGTTTAAAAAAATAAGCCTAAAGTAGGTGTTTAGGTCGTGTTTCTCACAGAAGCAACAACTGTAAGCAGTAAGAACATTTTTCTGCTGCTGTGTTGTAAATGCAGTAAGCTTGTCAAATAGGAAGTTACCAACTTTTTAATATGTGGTCCTTTCCACACATTTCTTAATTCTTTCCAAGAATTAAGAAAAAATATAGTTTTGGATTACCACTCACTTAAAATTTGTAATCCAAATTTTAAGTAATTTGGATTTGAGTAACACGACCAGGCAGATTGGAGGCGCTTCGGCACAGATTCACCGCTCCCTCCCTGGAATGGCGTTTGCTTTGATTTTAAAAAGTTTAAATCCCAATAATTAACGCATGAAGAAAAAAAAAGCTTGGTACTCGCTAGGTTTTGCAAGCACACATAAAGAAGCATAATTTCTGAAACTCTGCTCTCTAAACCAGACTTATATGGCGTATTATGACATCTTTATTTTTGTAAAGAGCTCAACTTACAAATATGCAAAAATAGGTGTTTCCCTTTATAAACGGCTAATATTTTCTCTTTCATTTTGAGTCATTCAGATTTCACGCACCATTGTGTGTAAACCAACTAAAACACAAACATAGTCATGACATGAACATATCAAATGTTTCAAAAATAAGATTTATAGCCTTAGTGTGATTCTTATGGACATTTGCTGCTCCTCATTCTGGGCCGAGGCCATTCTGAGAACCTCCCCAGTCTGAACTGGTGTGGTCATGGAAAAGTACTCACCCTGCTGGCAGCTGAGATCCAGGGATCAAGGGTGGAGCAGCCTGGTGACACTGATTCGGGATCAGTTTGCCTTCTGCTTATCTGAACAAACCGCTGTGAGCAGAGTGACCTCAGTCGAGGTGAAAGATAACTTAACATCATCTGACAAAGGGAGCTCCTGAAGGTAGCTGCGTCTGTCTGAATCTCTTTAGCATCCTGGACATGAGAGAACAAACGAGGCCCTCTGGAAACCTGATGTTGATAGTGCTAAAGCAGCAGCAACACAGCTGAGAGGAGCTACTTGTTTTATTTTCCTTCTGTTCACTTGATTACTTTTTCTCCTCTGTTATCTTAAGAAAACACGATTAATTCAGAGTTTTAGATATCATGTCAGGAAAATATGTTTACACATTAATGAATTGTTGCTTTGTTATGGTCAGAAAATTAAGCCTCGATCAATAGCTGGAGTGCCATCGCTTAGCGTCTGCTGAGATAACGCATACATAAACAGCTCGGTTCATATTCAGAGAGTCCCAGTATCGATTGGATCTGCGGTTTACAAAGCTGTAGTAGAAACATAAACGGAGCCGAGGATACTTACATATTTAATCAATAAACAGAAAGGATAAATTTTACAGTGCTAAAGAAAATAAATATTGACTTGTTTATACTATGCATAAACTCCATAAAATTGTAATAAATAAACATCATATTTATTTTAGTGATATCTCTGAGTTCCAAAAGTAAAAAATTTTCAACTTGTGAAACTCTAAAAAATCTCCATGTTTTTTTCTAGAAAATTATTCTCAAAATTTTTGAATATTTTGGCAGAAATTGATTCTTCCTTTTTTTTTCTATCTACAATAGCCCTAATACGTCATTGTACCGTAGTGTTTTTGTTTGCCACAAACTAAAAGGAATGAGGGATTTTATTTTTCTTTAAAGAGATTAGATGACCAATTTCAAGCAAGAATTACAAAGAGGTTGAAAACTGACAGAAGTTAAACTCAAGAATTATGAAAATATTTCAATCTGGAAACTTTGGGGGTAATTTGAACATATTTCATCATATATGATACAAGTACTCCCAGAGTTCTACCTCTTTAACAAAGTTTATTCTCATAAACTGGCTATATCAGTAAAAGATGGTGACAAATGTATTTTACACATACTAAAAAAAAAAATAAAAAAAAAGAAAAGCAATGTGCTGCTTAAGTGAACGGTGTTTTTTTTTTAACCATTTTAATGTTTTTCCAAGAAAAGAAAATGGTAAGAAACTCCAGATTTTTAAACTTAAACTGAGGCAAATCAAAAATAATCTTTGAACATCACCTGGCAAGATTTTACTGGCATGTTGTTATCACATGCAACCAAAAAAAAAAAGTTATTTCTTGCAACATAAATCCACATATTTTCTTGATACAACATGTTTTTCAGAAAAATCCTAACAATGATAAAGAGGTCTAGACATCATGATTTAGCATGCTGCGTCATATGCAAGCATAAATATAAACACTACGTTTTGCCATAGGCTAACAGGCAAATTATACAGAAAGACTTTGCATTTAGATGTGGATATGTGGACAAAATACGTTTTGGCAATTTCTTATTTCAATCCACTGGTGACTGCTGGTTCTTACTGCACTAATGCAGGCCTCTGCGCTCTCTATTTATCTAATCTCTCTGTCTTTCATCCATCTCTTTTCTCACTTCTGGCTTTATTTTGAACCGTGAGCCAACAGTCTCTCTCTGGATCCACGTGCATGGGTAAGCTGTACCAAATATCGCTCCGTGGCCGTGCTAATGCCCTATTTAGCATCATGTGAGGACATGGAGACGGCATCTGTCTGTTGAATCTGGGCACACGTGTGTTAGTTATAAAAATGCTGGTTGACCTCAATTCAGGGCACCATGGTAACAGGAGGGAGGATTGGTGCGCTTGTAAGTGGAAAAACATGCGTGAGGCAGGAGTAAATTGTCAAGGACACAGGCAGTACTGCAGGTTATCTTGACAGCTCGATGTCAGCACACTGGGAATAATGTAAGATTTTCAGATATTTGTATATCGGATCACATAGATTTTTGGAGATTAGGGAGCAGATGTAAAGAACAACAAAACATGCTTGTCTTTGCTGGATCCCAGTTATCCATGAGCAGCCAGTATGGAGGCCTGCACAACCCCTACACATTACAAGGCAAGTTCAGACAGGAATACATTCTACATGTGTGTGCCTGTCCTCTGTCTGTAGCTAGCAGGTAATATAGCATTACACAGACACATTTTAACTGCTTTAAGTGGTTTTCCCTTTTCTAGAGTTTGAAAGGTGTTTTTAATTAATGAAGTGTTTGCTCGTATGGTTTTAGTGCTTTTGGGTTATGTAGTGCTGGCATGAGAAGTAAAACGAATGAGCTGAGGCAAATATAGCAGCTCTGTGGTTCGTCAGGCATTTTTTATGCTAGGTAATGTGTGTATCGGCAAATTTTTCCATCCGTCTATTGTAAACAGGTTCAACACATGATTAGTTTCATGCGTCCCAGCAGGGTTTGTATGTGAGAATGGCGCAGTTGTACGTTACCAGCTGGTAACGCGTTACTGGTAATGGACTCCTCCCTCAAGGGCTGCGGGAATGAGTCGTAAACCAAGGCATAGCAGGTCACCTAGGCAACACACTGCGCAAGCAGCTATTCGTTTGAAAGGTCCTGTTTGCTGATCCCTTCCCTGAAGAACTTTAGAGCCTGTCGCCGTATAAAGGTGTAGGAGGATTCATTTCCCCTTATGTGCTCCTTCAGAGGACTCCTATAACTGAGTCTCAAGGGAACCTGTTAAAAGGAAATGAAGAAATGATAATAAAATATTTTTACTCCTGCTCATAAAACATATTGGTTCTCAGCTTTTCACTGACTTTCTGTAATGTATTTGGTAAATGTCTCTTTGTGCAGCAGTTATTACTTCCTCTAATAGCTCCAGAATATCACGGTTCTTTTTTTTTTTTTTTTGGTTTGGTGTTCCTCTAATAAAGTGGCTCATACTGTATTAACATTAACTTAATAGTATAAATTGAAATAACTGTATACCTAAAAAATATTGTTAGCCTAACAGCATAATTGTCTAAGTCCTATTTTAAATAATAGGACTTAGGCAATTATTCTTTAAAATAGGACAACTTAATATGTCAAGATCAAGTTGCAGATTTTGTCACGCTGAAATGTTTCACACTATCAACTTATTTGCAAGATCAGACAAAGATAACTTGATTAATGACTATAGAAAACTGTTTTCAGCTATCCAACCCAACTTCAAGTCATGAATTAACTGTTCAACAGGTTCACCTTCATTTTCACTACACAGATCTAAAAAAATAAAAACAAACCACTTAAACAGAACCTGTCTGACAACATGAAGTAGACTAAAAGATTGCAAGTACAACACAACATTGCTCTCACTGGAAAGAAATTCAATAACAAGTAAAGTCACTGGCATCCAAGTCTGGAAATAATTACAAGGCAGTTTCAAAGACTTTGGGACTTAAGTGAACCGTAGTGGCACAGTCATTATCCACAAATCAAGAAAATATAGAAAGGTGGTGAACCATTTAAGAAGCGTCCAGCATCCCAAAGTTAGTCTAATTGTGCATATACAGTACTGCAGACATCATTTGCCTCAATAAAGTAATGTTCGTGAGTTAACAATAAGTAGCAAAATGGTATCAATGCCAAGATGAAATCCTTTGTTGACCACAAACAATACAGACACCCATCTCACATTTGTTAGAAAAAACCTCTTGATGATTCCCAATACATAAGAGACAAATTATACTTGCAATTAAAAACTGACACCATATTCCAAGAAGACAGCATCATACTTGCAGTCAACCATGGTGATGGACGTATGATAAGCTTGTTTAGGAGTTGAATGACTTGGTATAATTGGTAAAATCATGAATTTTACTCTCAACCAGAAAATCCTGCTGGAGTCCATCTGGGAAGAAGTTTCTCACCTCAAACTTAACTTGTACTTTATACAGTTGGACCATAATATGAAGCAGACCAGCAGGTTCACCGCTTGAAAACAGAAAAAAGGAGTGGCGTAGTGGCCTTAAGTCATCAAAATTTGCTTGATTATTCAAAACATAATTTTGAAATAAAAGTAAAACCAAAAGAAATATGTAAAAGTGCAAATAGTTTTTCAAAGTTCTGTAATATTTTCAAGATGGTAGCCTGGTCATTGCCTTCCTATTCAATTCCTCTCAATTCTCATTTCCTTTCACAGCACAGTCTGGGCTTTCTCCCCTTCACTTGAATTCCCCCACTAGAATTTCTACCAGGCCAATCAAAGAACAGAAGGAAAAATGGTCAACTATTGACATTTATTTTCCACACTGGTTTAGAATTGTTGCCTGCCTGTAGTTTAGCAATGGCAGCGGAGGAAACGAACGAACGTGTTGGACACGCTTCCAAATGTAATACGTGAATTATATCCAACAATGCATGCAATGTTTGATGGATGGTTTGTTGTAAAATATTTGTCACAAAATATATTTACACATATCTCTGAGTCTGATTGCTTGATTCACAGCTTAAACACTTCTATGAAGCCGGAAGATCTTTTTAAGATAAAAAGATTCAAAAATGTTTTAATCTGTTAGAACAGACATGCTATTAGATTTCTTAAAAGGAGCAGAGACGTGGACATTTTTAGTTAAGAAAAAAGGAGTTTGGAAAAACTGTTAGGACATGAAACTACGCCACACAACTCAGTCACGTGCATGCACACACAGGTGCAAATCTGTGGTAAAAAGTAGCAGAGGCGTGTCTTTAGTTATCTGCGTTGCAAGCATTCCTTCATTGACATTTTCTCTCCTTTTCTTGATCTTTGCTTTACATTTATTCCTGTAGCGCTCTAGTTGGCTTGGAGATTCATTGGCACGCTTTGGTTTGCTCTCCTTTGCACAAATGTGTGGAAAAGCGAGAGGCAGAGCGAGGGGAGAGCAGAGCAGTGGCAAAGTGGCAATGCCTTGGCTTTGTCACATGTGCCTCCACGAGTGGCCCGCAGACAGAAGGAGGAGGCCGGCCATCAGTTCGCTCAGAAACAGAATCGAGCCGTGAGGATGTTCGACCTCTTAGGTTTATTTGTTTGGTGCATTAGATGTTACGGGCCAGATATCATTTTTGAAGAAGTGTTTTGACTCCAGAAGAGCAGTTAAAAAATGTCATTTGAAATAAAAGTTACTTACTGCTGAACCAGTGAAGAAAAAAATGTTGGCAAATTCTTTAAATAGGATTTTAAGTTTGGAACTGTTCGAAAGCGCTGGGCTGCTTCAGCATCGTCCATAGTGTCACACTGCTGGAACAGTATGCTTTAAGTTGTCCTATCGCCAGATTGCTGCCCTTAGCTGTCAGCCTGCGGTTGCTTCAGTCCCTTCATAAATGTCACCCACTAAGTTTTTAAAATGAAAACAGAACAGGCTGATTAATCCTGTCATTGTCTGAAGCCCTCTCTCATCGCCTCTCCTGCTTTCTTTCCACTCTTCCATTTGCTCGTTTTGCATTTTCTCTTTCCTATCTTCCTCGCCCTTTCCTCTGTTATTATGCTGAGTGTTATGTGTCCATAATTACAGAGCTATTTCAGGGCTTCCTGGTGAAAACAGTCCTCTGATTGCCTTTCCCTACAGCTTACATCCTGTTATCAAAATAAGGATGATCATAACACAGCAGATGTTAAAACTGCACGACTGCAACATGCATTATATCATTTATATCTGCCAAACCAACTTTATAAAAAGATGCCTGTGCTTTTTTCCAGGCAAATGGGTAGTTCACACAGTAATTAGTAAGTGTCAGAAAGTTGGAGATTATTTTAAATGACTCGGTATGATGTGTGGTTTGTTTTCAACAGAGCAGAAACAAATTCACACAAAATGCACAAGGCTTAAGGAGGGACTGCGTGTCCTTGCAGCTGATGTCTCTGTTTGCTGTAGTTGCTCCGGGAGGCCTCGCTTTGTCTTTGACACTATTATTACATAATGCCAGGCGGCTTCTTGCACCCCTGGGGATCCAACTTTGTCACAGAGAGCACTTATAGGGCACGGTGATTGACCACCTTATCACACAGGAGCTAACGCAGCTATCTCTCTCCCTTTTCTGTCCTGCAGATGCAGCTGCCAGGAAAGCCTTCATCACAGAGGTGAGCAAAAATCTGTCATTGTAACATATCCAATCAGCCTTTTTAGATCCACTTGTATCATAAATATAATTTTTTTTTACCATAGTGATCAGCGCTGACTAACATTAGAAAAGTTAAGTATTTTCAGTATCAAATTCACAAATTCGTGTTCCTCTGCATAAAGTCCCTTTTCTCTGGCATTACCCACAATGCGCAGTTCATTAAGGCAAAACATTAAAAGAGCATCGCAATTCGTCTTACTGGACTCTGTTGAGAGTTTAATTCTCCTTAAATGCCAACTAAATCCTCGAGTTCAATTGGGATTTCCTGCAATAGTGCCAGACATATCATTACCTGGATAACATTTAAGACATCCAGTTCAGCCTCTAAATTGTATAAATATGCAACGCACAGTTTGGGTCTGATTGATTGCATTGGTAAAATGTATTTCATGATACTTAAACCACAAATGGGAATTGAGTCTGAGATTTTGACTCAGGTTACAGTTAAATATCACAAAAAAAGGGTTGAGTTTTGACTTAGAATCCAAAGACTTTGACTTTCACCCTAACAATAGAAGACTTGACTTGATTTTAAGTTGCACTCCAAAACCAAAACTTCAATACTTTATTTGGACTCGCACTGTAAACTAACTGACTTACTTGTGCTATAAAGATTCAGGTCAATACTTTACACCTACACCTTAAAGTCAGAAGGATTACCTTTAATTTAAAAACTAGGGACTTGACTTGTGCTCAAAAACTCTAGACTTCACTTGGACTTGTTCTTTAAAGATTCGAGGCTTGACTTGGACTCACGCTCCAAATGCTTGAGATTTGCTGCTCTACAGGCTTGAGGCTTGATTTGGACTTGTTCTTCAAAAACTTCAGATTTGACTGGAACCTAAAGAACATTTTAAAGACATGAGACATGAATTGAACTTATGCTCTAAAATCATTGCCTTCCTAGTCTTGACTAGAATCACTAGTCTTGAAAGACTCAAGACTTGGAAAATCTGACCTGTAGAAACCTTTGACTTCAGTCAGTTCAAATTATTACCTGTGTAATGAAAATGTCAGATGTAAAGTGTTTAATATTGTATTAGTAACTGTATTTAATGAAAACCTTGTTGTGTTCTGAGTTATGGTTAGTTTGGCTGTCATCATAGTTTCTGCCTGAACCTCTACACTCCCATAGCTTTTAAAAATAATGGCAATCACCTTTATTGACTTTTGAACTGGTACAAATAAGACCTATTTGCCTCTGTCCATTTTCTCAGATGCCCTCATCTTCAGGCCAGCCTGGTCAAGGAAAGAAGATTGGCCACAGAGGAGTGGACGCATCAGGAGAAACTACGTACAAGAAGGTGCTGTGAAATGCTAAGAGATTACTCTACTGCTCTGGAAAACCCTACGATGCATTTTGATTTGTTTTCAAGTTAATTATTTATGTCTTTTCTTCGACCGTCACCAACTGCAGACCACATCATCAGCATTGAAAGGTGCCATCCAGTTGGGAATCGGTTACACAGTCGGCAACCTGAGCTCCAAGCCAGAGAGAGATGTGTTGATGCAAGATTTCTACGTGGTGGAAAGCATCTTTTTCCCCAGGTCAGTACTTTACACCTGCAAAAGGATGCACTTCTAAATATTTAATGCTAAATTTTGTAGCCTAGATGTCAGTCAAATGTTCATAAATTCAGAATGCAATAGAAAATCTCCTTACAATTTCGTGTGGCGCTGGACCCTAACTCAGGCGGGAGGTCGGCAGTAACAGTCACTTTGTGTTTTTATGGAAATGAAGCGAAATGGAAAAGAAAAGCAAACAGAAAACAAACTGGAAGGGACACGGAGAGTCTGGGAGGGAGACGTGAGAACAGTTGAAGGACCTGGCAACTAATAAACAATAGGAAGAACTGACGAGACGTAGAGGTTTATATGCTGGGAAGGTAATGGCTTAAACGAGGAACAGGTGAGACTAGTAAACTGAACATGAAACAGCTGTGAAGCGTGGCTCAAAGGGCAACCGAGAAAGGATAAAGGAACCACAAGCAAAGACAATGAAGCACTAGGATAAAAGGAAACCGTGACTAAACAGAGCCTTACCAAACACAAGAGCCACCAGAAATAAAAGACCAAAACTATCAAAGCAACTCTAGGGGCTTTGATAATTTTGACAGGAAGTCTTCCCAGAAAGACAGGAAGTCTTTCTGGGAAGACAGGAAATGTACGACAGAAAACAGATTATCAATAAAAAATGAGAACTTCAAGTAAACACAGAACTTAAACTAGACCTTAGCTTGATGCCACTTTTGTAGTTGCTTATTTAAATCTGTTATTTGGAATGCTTTTTAATACTTTTTTTACTGTTTTGTTTTGCTCTCCAGTGAAGGGAGCAACCTCACTCCAGCCCATCATTTCCCAGACTTCCGTTTTAAGACTTACGCTCCTGTGGCCTTCCGCTACTTCAGAGAACTGTTCGGCATCAGGCCGGACGACTACCTGGTAAGACCCGCTGTTTTTACTTCCAGTGTTCTTGTAGTAGATTTTGTTTTTGTACGTCTGCACTTAATTATTCTCAGTCACAAAGAGAGATTTGTTAAGGTGGAGTTTCAGAATCAGTATGGTTGCAGACCCAAGAGGAACACATTGTCTTTTTCCATCAGAGTATAAAACCAACGATGATTCACCACCCTGTTTAGAGTGGAAAAAGCAGAATTAACCACTGTTTAGTTATGTGTTTGCTTGTTTGTTTGTTTTTTTTTGTCTGCACATGTGTAATTTAACAGCATAGCTAAGAACAAACAACAGAACAAGACAGCGTTTATTTAAAATCTTCAACAGGTTGGTGCGAACAAATTGTTCAGAAATAAAAATACGGATTACAAAACTAGTATAATTATATGGGGAGTGTGAACTTAACAGCAGTTCAGCATTTTATCAGCTTTTGGCAGGCAGCTGTGTAGCAGTCTGGTGGCTCTGCTTCAGTTGCTGCGGTATGAGAAGCCCGATGGCAGCGGGTAGAGAATCAGTAAAGCGTCTCTAGACAAAGTTCAGAGCCATTTTCCTGCAGGGCCCTCTTCCAAATTACAGATGGTATACTACTATTATGAGTATAATAATACTCATAATAGTAAACAAGATGTAAAGTGTTTAATATTGTATTAGTAACTGCATTTAATGAAAACCTTGTTGTTTTCATTAAATGCAAACAACATTTAATGAAAATGTTGTTTTCATTAAATGTAAACATTTTGTATTAATGTTTTCATTTAATGTAAACAATCAGTAAATTTACCTCTATTGGATATTTTTAAATATTTTTTTCTATTAAAAAAATCTACTTTCCCTAATTTTAGTTGTGTAGGAATGGACAAGGCACTTTATGTAATTGCTACTAATATCATGGCTTTCCATGAAAAACGTGAGTTTTCAGTATCACCCAATCGGTTCTAAAGTCGGTCCAGCGGACATTATCGGCGTATTTCCACAGCTCAGCACCATCCAATTCGTCCACGGTGAGGTGTCGGGGCCAGACGTTCCCGTTTAAAAACTGACAACTGACACACACATTATTTTGAGTGTGCCAGAACAGGATGATGGCCTGCACATTATTACTGTCTCTGACAGATCCACAGTCATGCTTCTCGCTCTGAAACTGCCAGAGTGAGTTGCAGCGAGGCCGTCCATCGACAGTATGAGGTCAAGCCTGCTCAGTTTTGTTCTCATCATGAAAAATTAATATATAAAACAAGAAATACATGATCCAAAGCAAAGGGGAAATGCTCTTTAAATACGTAGCAAAGGTATTAAAGCAGATGTCTTATTAAGAAAAATATTGGAGCAAATTTAAAGCCCGTCAAGATATGTTGTTAAAATAGCAACAGGAATGGATAAGTGTGGCCCTGCAGAACAAGGCTTAATATTCTGCATATAGAATAGATGTTTTTACATTCTTTTATGGGAATAAAGGAGATAATCCAGTCCGACAGTTTTATTTTAAAGCTATGGTTATGCAAGTCATTTTTAAAATGACCAGCTATTTTCCTGAATTTCAACTAATTAGCTCTCAGGGCGACAGATTCTGCATTAACAACTGGTTGGTTTCTCTTTCTCAGTGGAATCCTCATAAATATTTAGGCTGTTCATATTAACATAGTCCTTATTAAATATCATTTAATCCCAATAATATTAACATCATGTTAGGCTTCCTCTGTCTTCCTCTTGGTTGACAACTTTGACCTTTCCTCACTCGACACTCCGAGCGATCTTGAGCTCGTGTTGACAGACGGCCGATGTTTTCTGTTCATGCATCATTTATTACAGCCTAACAGCACAGATCCAACGGACTGGACACAGGCTTGATTGAAACATGATTTCTGTTTTTCCCACATTAACAGATGATCATAGCTTGATAAATAAATCGGCCTATATTTTTTACAAATGCTTCCCCTCCTGCAGCTCCAAACGTGCAGCATATTAAGCATTTGTGTACCAATAGTCAGGTAAAATGTACCTGGATCATTTAAAAACTAAAGAAAAATATGAAGGCATAAAGTTCACAATATGATGAGCAAAGTAGTAGGTAAACAGCATTGGTTCACATTTGTACTTTCTTATCTAAAGTTATTCTTCAAAGTAGAAATAAATTGATTTCAGTTTGACTTTTTGCTGCTCTTGTGGAGAATTTTCTATTTCTTTTTTTCTTTAAATTTTGAATTAGAATTAAAATTTTAAATAATTTCCAAAAGGTCCACTCTAACAGAGTCTAATAAAATCTGGTTCCTTAGAAGGGACATGTACAAAACTTAGAGAAATTAAGTAATTTACATTGTTATTATTACATTCATGTACATAAGCATAACTACAATCAGATCATACTTTTAATCATAGCACATGAAATACTGACTTTTATAGCTTGTGTAAAACCCCGTTTAATGAAAGGTTATTATTTAGATAAAGCAGGGTTATCCAGTTTGAAATAAAGATGAGGGGTCTGCATTGATGGATATTTCACATATTTCGTAGCTGTGGCAACAGTTGCCGTGACAGAGAGCGTACGGAAACAATTAAAATCTTGGTTTGTACTGTGAGTCAGAATGTAGTAAAATCTTAATATACAGATAGGATATACGAGTATTTGATATAGTTATTTTATCAAAGGATGTCGTCTTTTCTGCCCTTATCAAATACACATATCCAGTCCTGTAACATACTTGTAAATTAAAAGCAAATCAAGCTAAAATTATGCTAAAAAATAGGATAAAAGATATTAAGGATCTACTTTAATGATGCTGATTTCCCAGAATATGAACAGTGATACATTTTAAAAATGTAGTAATGTGGTCGGTTTCCGTCTCCCTGCAGTACTCCCTCTGTAACGAGCCCCTGATCGAGCTGTCCAACCCCGGAGCGAGCGGCTCCGTCTTCTACCTTACGAAGGACGACGAGTTCATCATCAAAACCGTGATGCACAAGGAGGCTGAGTTCTTACAGAAGCTGCTGCCTGGATACTACATGGTAAGCTAAGTGCAGGCGTATGTGCGGGAACAACTCAGATGTGGGGGTAAATCTCAGAACCCCGTTGTCAAAAGAAACATTCTTACCAGGCGGTTTTTTCTTCCTAATCAATGAGACACTTTTCATGGTATTAAATCGATCTGGTTCGCTGATTTAAGCACATATATCACTGTTTTTCTACAGTTGATAAGGCAAAGTTTCCTAAGCAGCGTCACTTTAAAGGTGAACACATACACTGTAAAACATTTGAACCACACTTAGTTGTAGATAGTTTTAGATGCAAGTTGTAGATTTTGAATTTATACGTTTGAGTTTGTGAAAGACAAACTTACAGTAGTAGGTTGTGTCACCTTTTTCTATCCTTTTGTTGTTTACTACCTCCAAGAGTTGAGTAAGCTAGGCTTAGCACTTAAAAAAAAACTAAGACGAAAAGGTAGGAGTGAGAACTATTTCCTAGGGTGTTTAAGCAGCAGCTTTTTGCATCTTGTGTTGCATCCTGAGTTACATTGACCTACATTTTTTGTGTGTTATTAAGGCAAATATTCATTTTTTTGACTGAGGACAACGAATCACAGTGCTTAATTCTCAAAATAAATGTTGATGAATTCAGTTGGATGTTTAATAAAATTCAGTCTCAGATATTTTGTTCATGCAATTTCAATCAAGGATTTAAGACAACTGCTAAAATAAGCAGTGAGTGAAAATAATACTGAACTGTGTTCTTGTTCAGCTAGGTGAGGACATTTTTCTTTCATAATGTGAAACAACTATTTGGTTTAAATCACAGCTTTAAGTTATATGAACTCACAATTTAAGATTAACCAGCTATCAGAACCTCAAACCACAACATTTAGACACTGTGCCTAATGAACTTTAATTTCTGAATTACAACAAAAATATATATTTTTTGCATTTTAAAGGGAGCAGGAGAACCTTCATTTTCAAGTTATACCACGTTCAAATGTTTTCCAGTGTACCATTTGTGCTTTCATCTTAGCTGATGATGCAGCTTAGATCCGAGGTTTATGTAAGATCCTGGAGGTCCCTGCGGTCGGTTTTCATGCAAAACAGACATTAACGGCTCTTATCAGCTCTGACTGAGGCCCGCGGCCAGGCGGTTTCATAAGCCACTGGCTGCTGTTTTGCTCTCGCCGGATGCTCTGTTCAGCAGTCGAGCCGAACAGAGCATAACTCTTCTGACCAAGAGTGGCCGAGTCCACAAGCTGCTTTGGAACGAAGCAGCTCCATGTATGTCCATGCGGTGCTTTAAGCCTCTCAGGTTCATGAACCCTCAGCCTGGTCTTTATTCATGTGCTGACAGCCTCAGGCAAAATCCAGTGCTGGAATAATTTTACCCCTCTGTGGTGTGTTAGGACCTCAGGTCTTTCTGCTTGACTTAATATCAGTACAGTCTGGGGCTAATCTGGTGATTATTTTTTGAGGGTAACCAATTAATAATTGGATAGCAAAAGATTCTTAATAGATTTTCTTTTGTAGAATTTGATTAGAACATTTTTGCAAAGGTATTTTTTTTTATCTTAAATGTAAAATGTTTTTGTACAGTTTTGGCTTAATTGCAGCTCTCCTGTTGTTCTTTCAACAAATGGCCATTTTTTCTGAGGTTGTATACTCCAGTTAACGATTCATCGATTACTAAGCTAGATTATGTTAATAATCGATTCATCACGATTAACCCGATTAATCAGAACCAATGTGATGACTAATCAGATGTTAAAGGCTCAGGACGGTCACTGCGACCTTGCCATTGTGGCAGTCATGCTCTGAAACACTTTCACAGGTCTAATGGGTTGTAAGGAGGCGGCTTAATGAGCGCACGGGCGGTCACCCTCACGTGGGCGGACGGCAGCCTGTTTTACACACTTGCTGCAGACTTTCAGCAGAAATGTCAGAGTAAAATGTGCAAACTGCTGTTTTCATGGAGAAGGAGCTGATCTGGAGCCGGTTCTTTGGCTCTGGGCAGCCGGCTGATGACAGTGATGTAACCGACTCCCTGCTGCCGCTTCTCTGTGTTCGATTTACACGCTTTGTCCCCTCCATCCTCTCTCCTGCTGTAGCTCCCTCATGTCCCTCTCCTCATGCTTTGTCACTCTATCTTTCCGCTGAGACTGGTCCTCCATCCCTCCTCTTCCTCACGTGTCTCCGCTGGTGGCTTGTCACCACCCTGCCCTCCTAACATCGGAGGAAGGGTCGTGTGTTGCTGAGGGCGGAGGACGCTCTTTCTCCCCGTGTGTTCTCATCCCCTCCATCATCGTGACGCCTCTTTCCATCCATTCCTACCACGAGATGAAGGTCATTCGGCATGCGATCAGCCTTCTTAGCCACATCTCCATCTTCCCTCTCCTTCTCCGCTCCTTAATGCCGCGCGGCGCCTCTTTATGAGAGCAGCGCTCTCGCTTTCTTTCCCAGCTCTCATTTCTCTAATGGGACAGACCTGGCCCAGCTCCCAAGGTCAAAGCAGGTTTTTTCTCGGAGCGCCCGGTCCAACTAACCTCGTTTGTGTGGACTGACTACTGAAATATTCAGCGCGGGTCGGAGACAGGAGACGAGCGCTCTGTGGTGACAGAAAAGGCTGATTCGCGTGAAAAGATGAGCTAAATCAAAAGAAGATTCGATGGTCTTGTTTAAATGTTTGGTCACCCCAAAACTGATCTGAGTGTTGCTATGAGTATTGGCAGTAATGTGACGCTGTAGTATTGTCTCAAGTCACAAGATGAACTTTATTTCTGTTCAGTCAGTCAAAAGTTCTGCAGAGAAAATAACTGAGTTTAGGTATAATCCTACTTTGATTCCTTTTTTCTTCCTCTTTTCTTCCTTTTTTCCTTCCTTCCTTCCTTCCTTACTTAACTTTCTGTTGTTGTTGCAGTTTCCATAATTAAAACCTGACAGCTGTAGAAGCACCTACCATAAACTTTACTTAACTTTTTATTCTATGTTTTAATGTATGTCCTGAGAACAATGAGATCTTTGGGGAAAATAGGCATAAAATCAGAAGTTTTGAAATAAGTGAATAAACTCAACAAACTCATAAGAAAGTCATTACAAAAAAATAACGCACAGTTGTTTTCCACCTACATTGTTTTCCACCTAATGGGTGTCTTTCAAATAGACAATGACCCAGTGGTCCAATGACAATAAGTCAATTTATTTGGAGTATGTTTGTTTATTTGCAGACTTCCTTTTCCTCATCACCCATCCTCTAAAACCAAAGTATCACCCATTGTTTTCCTCCCCCTGTCCGATCTGCTCTCCTCCAGAACTTGAATCAGAACCCTCGTACGCTGCTGCCCAAGTTTTTCGGCCTCTACTGCGTCCAGTCGGGCGGGAAGAATATCCGCGTGGTTGTCATGAACAACGTGCTGCCCCGCGTGGTCCGCATGCACCTCAAATACGACCTGAAGGGCTCTACCTACAAGAGGCGAGCGTCCAAGAAGGAGCGGGAGAAGGCCAGGCCCACGTTCAAAGACCTGGACTTCATGCAGGACATGCCGGACGGACTGATGCTGGACCAGGACACGTACAATGCCATGGTGAAAACTCTACAGAGAGACTGTCTGGTGAGAGAGATGTTTATGTTTCATTCTTTCATCCATAGGAGGCGAAGACTTTATTTTAAACTGAGCCTCTTTTATGAGCAGGACTTTTATAAAGCGCTATGTTTGGTTGTAAATCAGGTCTACATTTACTGACTCAGTGTTTGGAAAAGTGTGTCTGTGCAAAATTGTTTTTCATATATAGATGCAGACATATTTATTATCACCTCTGGTACCGGTGTGTATGGAAATAATCTTTTATTACTGCAACACCATCTAACTCTGAACACTTTTGCTGAAAACTCATCCCTTATTGGGAAATAATTGTTTGAAACGAAGTCACCAGTGGCAAAGTTATTGGTACCCCTCCTTTTAATAACTTGCAAAACCTCCTTTTGCCAATAATCCAACCCCAGCTATTAATGTGTAACATTTCACTGGAGCGTTGGAGGGAGGGATCTCTGACCATCCCTCTTTCTAGAGACCCACATCTTCTCCCAGGTCAGGTCTGTGGACTGAGACGACCATGGAGGAAGCTTGATGTTGAGTCTGATGAACTGTTTCTATGGTGATGTGCCCAAATATCTAGCTGACAAAAATACTGCGGACCATTTTTCAGTTTACTGGTTGAGTTTTTTTTTTTCTTTTGAAAATCTAGGATTTTAAAATGTTTATGATGCCATGAACTCTGGCCAGGTTTACCAGGACCTTAGTTTTTATAGCGCATCCTTAAAAAGTCTTAAATTTATGTATCAAAATTAGGGTCTTAAAATTTCTTGAAATTGTTAAAAGAAAAAGTTGGTCTTTAGTACAGTTCTGGAAAAAAATAGGAGGCCACTGCACTGAACCCCATTGAAAACCTCCTGGCTATTCCACCAAATATTGATTTCTGAACTCTTCCTGAGTTAAAACATTAGTATTGTTGTTTCTAAATGAATATGAACTTGTTTTCTTTGCTTTGTTTGAGGTCTGAAAGCGCTGCATCTTTCTTGTTATTTTGGCCATTTATCATTTTCTGTAAACACTGTTCATGGTGGAAATAGAAAATACAAATAAAGGTTCTCAATCCTTATTAGGGTTTTTTGTGTCAAAGAAATTGCCATATGTGTTTTTTCCTATCTATACCTGAAGGAAACATTAAGGAATTTATTACCAATTAAAGATTTCCATCAACTCTGTATATAGAATGAATAAAGAAAATGCTTTAGTTATGTGTATTTAAAAAATATTTTGTGTCTGCAGCAAAACAATAATTTTTACCTGGTTTGATATTTCTATTTTTTTCAGTGAGAGCCTTCATTCTGTCCCTATGTTTGTTAATTTATTTTTCAATTCCTTGAATCAGGTTTAGGTGTCACATATGTGTCAGCTGCTGCACGTTTAGATGCGTCCGTATTTGTTCTGTGCTCAGGTGCTGGAAAGCTTTAAGATCATGGACTACAGCTTGCTGCTCGGGGTCCACAACATGGACCAGGCGGAGAGGGAGAGGCAGATGGAGGGGTCACAGGGCGGCAGCGACGAGAAGAGGCCCGTGGCCCAGCAGAAGGCCCTCTACTCCACCGCCATGGAGTCCATCCAGGGTGGCGCCGCCTGCGGAGGGTCCATCGACACTGACGACACGTGAGTTTAACCGGCACACTGACAAAATGGCCGTCCTCGCACTCTGAAAGGACCAGTGTATCAGAAAACCATAGTTTAAAAAAAAAAAAATCAGAAAAACTTGTGGAATCCTATTTTAATATGATTTTTAAAAATTAACAATGCAGAGTTGAGTTTCATTTTCTATCATCAGTGCTGAAGGTAAAGTAGAGCCTGGGTATCAAAGCTGATTTCCTGCGTGAAAATGAGATAATTCATTTGTTTTTGTTTGTTTTTTGTTACAGGTTAAAGTTTTAATGGCAAACAAATTACGGGGCCGTCCTCGCAAATCATCAGTTCAAAAGAATTTGAGCCGAAAAAATAATTTTTAAAAACTAAAATCACCAAAAATATGATTTAAAACAGAAAACAAATACCCACTCAATAAAAATCTGAAGTAGCATGATCTACTTTAATTAGACCAATATTTTTGTTGGAAAGAGATTGTAGCTCCAAAACTTCAAATGGTTTTTGTACGTTTTCCTTGTTAATTGAAAGGCATCCAGCAAAAATATCTGTAGTTTGTTCTCAGCAGTAAAATCCAGGATGTAGGCCAGTCTTTGTTTGAAAACACTTGCAGCAACTAAAAGCAGATTTGGGAGCACCAAGGTGTACCGCAGACTGACAGAGCCGAGGCTGCCGCTCAGTCTGACCGCCACCAAGATCTGTTTTCACGCTTTTAATGACAGATGTTTCATTTCCGCTCTACTTCCTGTCTGATTCCAGGATGGGTGGCATTCCAGCAGTAAATGGAAAAGGAGAAAGGCTTCTTCTCTACATCGGGATCATTGATATTTTACAATCCTACAGGTGATCCTCCTTGAAATCGAGCTAAATCATAAATCAGTGAGCCTTACACTGTCTTCTCTCAGACTTGATCGCTTTACACCACTCACTTACTGCATTCAGCCTGCAGGCTCATTGTATATTCAGCGTTTGCTTGTGAGTTTCTCATTTTAGACCCGCTTAACATCATTTAACCTCTGCTCTGCTTTGTTTCCCCAGGCTAATAAAGAAACTGGAGCACACGTGGAAGGCTTTGGTTCATGATGGGGTGAGTTTATAAGTTCCTCACAAACGTGCATGTCAGATTCACCAACTCCTTATTTTCAAGCATCCCATCAGATTGTTTTTCTGAAACAAAAATGAACCCTCAAGTAAACCAAGAAGCTGCTGTCTTAACCATCGATGTTGTTTTACGGGCGTCAGATTCACAGCCCTACCAGAAACAAAATACAAACGTTCCGGCTCAGGATTTTTGTATGAAAAAAAAAAAAAAGAAAAGAAAAAAATTATTAACGTACATTTTTTTTAACCTATTAAAATCAATCTGTGTAATTACTTAATTGAAATGAACGTGTTAAAGTCCCGGCCCTAAAAGAAGATGCACTTAATGTTACTAATAGCGATTTTATGGCCGATCTGGGTAAATGATGTCGAATGGAAATTACTACTCAGCTTTATACATTAAAAATATCCAAAGAGGACAGAGAAGTCTGGAAATATGGGTCTAAAAAACTGAAAATATTGACACAAATAATGATTAGCAAACCCTTAACAGCAACCTAAAAAACTCTCTCTAACCCTAACCCTAACCCTGCACTGCACAAACACAAAGTTTAAGTACTTTTGGTCTAGTTTTGTGTGGAAATATTTTGGGACACTAGAAAGAAGACAAAACTAAGTTAGGAGTTGCTTTACAGTAAGATAAAATACTAGTTCCACTGGTAGATTACTTCACTTATAACAAGACATTTTCCCACGTTATAAGTGACATAATTAGTATTTCATTAATATTAAGGACACATTGACTTAAAATAAGGTCATTTATCTTGCTGAAAAGCTACTTTTAAGTTAGTTTTGTCTTATTTCAAGTGTACTAAAGTATTTGCTCTAGAAATTAGACAAATGCTGGGACTTTGTGTTTTTGCAGAATCCATTTAATGAAACTCTGTTAATTTTGAATATATGTACCGCTTGGGCTTTTTCCCCTGAAGTGCAAGTCACGCAGATGAGTTTGATGACAGATTATTTTGTTTTCCCGTGTGTTTATATTCTGCTTGTCATCCAACCCTCGGGTTTAGGCTCTACATCGCTCCCGAGTCTGCGCTCGAGATTAAACCGACTCATCAGTCTTCCCTCCCACTCTCTCCCACTCTGAGCCACGCTAATTCACAAGACGTGTGTAGGAGAGCAAGCCGCCTCCTCTGCACCACTGTGATGAACACTCCAAACTTTCTTCATATTACACGCAGCTGATGAATGTGAGAAAAGATGTTACTCATGCTGTGTAACAGTGATGCTGAAGCAGAAACCTAATAGCGTGGATTCTCTATCCCGGCTCACTTCCTCCGTCTCCTTCAGTCTCCTTCTGCGCTCTGTTACTCTAAACCAAACACCAAGTGTCATCTGTCAGTCTGTTGGCAGTGTTATCCCACTGGGCTGATACATAAATAATGAAGCAGAGTGTCCGTAGCCTCGTCTGACGGTGTCTCAGAGCCGCCGTGGCAGATGTGTTTGTGTGCGATGCTCGGGAGAGCAGCTTGACCCAGAGAAAAAAAAAATTACTGGGACACGGAGAGGGACAAACAGGCGGCTTAATCTGGCTCTGATCACTTTATCAACGCACCATTTGTTTTATAAACTCTCCTCGTCTCTCCCTCAGGACACCGTGTCGGTCCACCGACCCGGTTTCTACGCCGACAGGTTCTTCAAGTTCATGAGCAGCACGGTGTTCAAGAAGAGCTCATGTGAGTTTACTTCATCACCCAGACACTCCCTTAAATAGTCAGATGGAGCTGTGTGTGGGAAGAGCCACAAAAAGACACAGATTTCTCACACTGTTGTTTTTTTTTATACAGCTGAGTCTTAATATTATCATCTGATGCAGAAGGTGAACGCCTTGAGAGACGCTGCTTAATGTCGTGTGAAGGGAAAAAAATGTCACTTTGATCCCTCTACACTGCAAAAACACAAAATCTTACCAAGTATTTCTGGTCTAGTATTTAGTGGAAATATTGTAGTACATATGAAAAAAGTCAAACCTAATTTAAAAGTAACTTTTCAGCAGGAAATAGAAGCTTATCTTATGCTTATGCATTAATAGTAATAATTGCTTAACATTAATGAAAAATTACTAGTTCCACTGGCACATTATTTCACTTACAAGTCATTTTTCCATGTTGTAAGTGAAATAATCTGCCAGTGGAAGTAGTAGTTTTTCATCAATATTAAGGAATTGTTGGTATAAGAAAAGCTTCTATTTCTTGCTGAAAATTTACTTGTAAGTTAGTTTTGTGTTATTTCGGTTGCACTAGAAATTAGACAAAAATAGTTGTTTTGCAGAAATTTTGCATTAATATCTAAGATTTTAATGCAAATCTGTATTGCTCACTGTATTGTTGAGCAATACAGTGTATTGCTCAACATTTCAAAATTTTATCACAACTTAAAGGGAGGATGTTTTTTTTTTAGATGTGCATAAAGTTGCTGTTGCAGTTTTCTTTCTTTTTTCTAACTTTGGGCTAATATTTTAATCATATTAGCTACATAGACCTCAGTGATGATGTTTTTTATTTTAATATCACAAATCATTTAATGTGTCTCTATTGCTTTTCTGTGCCTTTTGCCTCAGCTCTGAAGTCCTCTCCATCTAAGAAGGGTCGCGTGTCGTTGTCTGTGCCTAAATGCGCCGGTCCTGGAGCGGCGTGGTCCGCCAGCCAGCTCGCCTCTGAGAGAGACGAGAACATCTACGACCTGAGAGGAGCCCGTAGCTTCCCAACGCTGGAGGACGAAGGTGAATGTTGTACCTGCAGTACTCATGAAGACATTTGTGAGTGCTAAACGATCTGAGCCAATCTGAGTTAGCATGTCCTTTTATCTCATTACGCCCAAATGCAGCACATCTGCTAAAATAACTACTGAGCAAATATCTTCTTTCTGCACCAGCGCTGTTTACCCATGTTTAAATATATATCACGACTGCATTTTTAGTAAAATCGACCAATATTTGTGCAGTATTTTTAAAACAAATAGTTTTATATTCTCTAACATCAGAGGTTTTACCAGTAGGCAGGTTAAGTTGGGGGGGAAAATACCGCCTGCTGAAAGCAGATAGTTTGGTGCAGGAAAATTAAAAGTGGAAAAAGCAACCTGCTCTCTTCCATAAAAGGGGTCAGGGATGTCGCTAATAATTTGGTGATAAAATATATTTCAGAGTATTTAAAATGTCTCTTTTATAAATTCTCATGACTGTGGAACATTTCAACAGACGCTTTACATGGACAAATATGTTTTTCTTTAGTGAAACGCTGCCATCACATCCATTGAGTTCAAAAAAATTACAATTTTTTTAAAGTCTATCAAAGCTTTTCGTCTCCAAAAAATTCTGTTTAAATGGATAAGTCTTTCCACAGCATCACTGATTTGATGGTATTCCTGAGATCTTTGGTAAATAAAATGGTAATGAAAATGTAAGCATTTTGTTCTATCTTTGATAACTTCTGTCTCCTGTGTTATTACCAAAAAAAAAAATAAAAAAGATCCCTGGTTTGTAGTTGTGATTTTGGAGAAGAAAAACTTTTAGCGCAGTGCATCAGGCTGTGTCCTTTCCATGGCAGGTCGACCGGATCTTCTTCCGTGTACTCCCCCGTCGTTTGAGGAGGCCACCACGGCGTCGATCGCCACCACTCTTTCGTCCACAACGTCTTTGTCCATCCCCGAAAGATCTCCGTCTGACACAGCAGAGCATCCGCGTTACAGGTGAACACTGGCAGACAGCAACACCAGCCTTCTGTATTCAGACACATTTGATTCTAGATCAGTAGCCACAGAGTCCACTTGCTGCCAGAGGCCAGACAGCACAGCTCCTGGGTTCATTGGGACACTCAAACCCCTCCACCACGATAAGCTGGCAGCCCAAGGAGAGGTTATCTAACTTAGGAAGGTAAAATATCTAACAGCAACATTAGTTTTCTTGTTAGCAAGCGTACTGGGTGAGCTTATGCTAAAAAAGCCTTGAAGAAGACTGGGCCAGCTATCAGTTTTAAGGTCATCTTGTCATAAGTAGCATTTATAAAGTCATCATTTCAAATGCACTTGTTTTATTTACTCAAGTTATTTTTGATTGATGACCTGAAACATTTATGTAATGATTAAAAAAAAGAAGAGATGGAAAAAATCTGCTACGGTTATCTAGTTCCATACTCCAGCCAGCTGCTTTAGTTTTCCTCTAAATCCCGTGCTTATAGTGTTTTGTCTGTCCTCAGGAGGCACACCCAGTCTCTCAGCCACGACGGAAGGTGAGTTTTACGAAGCCGGAGCGCCTTGGAGCCGCGTGTTTTCACAGCATTAAACGTGTCTGGGTGCGGTTGGTGGAGAGGTGGAGAGAAAATGTGAACGCTTGTGTGTTTACGAGGGTGCTCCTTGTTTCCCGTTGCCAAGATGTGGCTGCGTGTGTATTTCTGTTTGTGGGTTTCATTTCCTGTGTTGTCCCGTGTGCGCTCAGGACCCAGGAGGAGCTGCGTGTGCGTGAGGAGGACCAGCAGACCATCACAGTGGAGGTGGAGCTGAAGAGACACGACAGCGAGCCGACCATCTCCGTCCCGCAGCACTCGCCTGAAGCCAGGTGAGCGACACAGACGATGGTCTGACTATATATTGACACTTATTGTGTTCAGTATTAGAAACAATAAACAAACCAAGCATTACAAACATATTGCATTGTCTGTAGCATAGTTATTTAGACAGAATGGAAAAAATTTCACAAGCATATATTTTTAAACCTTTTTGTTTTACTTAATCGTGGATGTTCCCTTAATTGTTTTCCTCAAAAAATGGATTTCTAAAGCAAACATCCATTTTATTTATTTAATTTTTTTGCTATCCCGTTACAATCTGATGAATACTGATGGCATTCATGAGAAGAGAGCCACCTGATGACATTTTTTGTTTCCGCTCCCTCCACACTTATTGGCACCCTTGGTAAAACAATAGAAAATAATTTAAAACGCTTCAAAAATACGTCTTTCTCCTATTGCAAGAGCAAGAATTCACACTGACAAATTTAGAAAAAGTTTAGAAAAAAATTAATAGGAGAAAATACGATACTTTTTATGTTTGATTTTTTTAAATAAATGGCTATTTCATACCCTTAATGACCCCCAATACTTCATACAATCCCCTCTTTTTACCAAGAGAGTAACACTTAAATGTTTGTCATGGTTGGTTCATACAGAGGGTGAGATCTTTGACCATTCCTCTTGGGAAAAATGTTGATTCGGTTACTCCACACCTACCTGGAGCGTTTGGCGCAGAAATCTCAATGTTCTGATGTCACAGAAGACCTATGAGTTAAAGTTGATGCAAAACAGATATTTTAATAAACAAAGGGAAGCCTTGTTTAGCAGAGACCATCTGAAGACATTGCTCTGAAACTTTGCAAACAATGATAAATAAAACCTCAATCAATCACTCTTTGTGGCTCAGTAGGACACGGCACCGTGCTCAGAGTTTCACCCAGAGCCGACCGCTGCTGGATTAACACACCTGTCTCACATGCACATCTCTAATCTGCTTAGCCCACTTGTTTAATAGAGTGAGGAGTCCATTGTTCTCAGTGGATAACATGCTGCAGGTGCTGTGTGGGGCTTCTACTGTAATTGGGTTGTGAGGAAAGAGCATGCATGCATGTAAATGTGTGTAAGAGTGTGTTTGTTTTGTTTGGATCAGACTCTGGCTGACTGGGGTGGGGGTTTCAGGGATGAGGGTGCATATGCTCTATTTGTACTGGGCTGCAGAAGTAGGACAGTGGGCCAGGAGCCCTGAGGGAAGCTGCTCCCATGAAGCCAAGATGACCTTTTTTTATCATTTTAGTTTAGATATTGGATTTTAATAGAAATCAGGTTTTCTTTGAGATCTGACCTGCCAGTTCAGATTGAGACATAGAATTAAAAAAAAAATGTTGGCCTAAAAACAATGACGTAGCAGAAAATAAAGGATTTACATAAGTATCTTAATTTATGCAGCAAAGCATGTGTCCCTAACCTTTATTTGACTTTTAATGAACTCAGTAATGTGCATGAAAGTGCATGTCGATTATCTTCTGATCAACATGATGGTTCTTATGCTGTTACGTGGGAAGTCTGAACTCGGAGCTGGATTTGACGTCAAACCCTAAGTAATAATGTTGTAGTTAGGGAGCTGGCTAAGAAACATCATTTTAAGCTTTATTTTCTACACACAAACTCCACTTTTAGTTTGTTTGGCTTAGAGCTGCAGGCGCTACAGGTAGCATGAATTTTAGATGCACTCGTGTGTCTTACAGAATAAACATGTTTCAACAACAGCTTACTTCTGTTAATGCGAGGAGCGGCCATATTAAAACAAGAATCTGGCCTTTCAAGTCGTAATCTGGGGCGTTTCAGTTGATTTTTTTCCAACTAAGAAGTCAGAGTTTCCCATTCTCTAGAAGAACTGGAACGCAGCATTAGTACTGATCCATTTAGCAATTATTAGGAAAAGAAGGATTTGTTTTTTTTGTTAATTGACCTGCTGATTACAGATCAAAGGAAAACTGATTTAAATTTCTTGCTGATCTATTGGTGCATCTCTATGTTTTACCAGCTTAATTAAAAAAACACATAAGCAGTTAATAAGATCAGAGGAAAATGGAAGCAGTCAGCCATTTGTGCGAGCTTCGGTTGTATTTCTGAGCTGGGTCAGGTGGGGTGTAAGAGTTGTGCTGAAGTGAAACCAACTGAATAATCAGGTTTGATGCTGAGAAGGCAGTGGCTCGACGTATGGCCTGGAGGACTGGAGGAAAAAAAGAAGAGATGGATGTGAGAAGAAGTGAAGGAAAGGGAATGGCATGATTGATTAAAAGAGGAAGAGTCAAAGAAAGTCAAGAAACAGGTGAAATGAGAAGAAGAGACAACAGAAAGGAGAGCGAAAGCCGGATGAGATCGGGTTTAAAGGAATCCCTCTGCATGGCAACAATCAGCCTGTCTCGGTCTTTCACTCAGCCAATCAGTTTTCTCTTTGAGATTCCAAGTCTTTGTTTTTTGTTTCTTGTTTTTTTTTTTCTTCTTCTTGATTTACTGGCCAGCTGCCGCCGTGTCTCCCTGATGCAACTAAACTACGACGCAGAAAGCGAGAAACCGGAGCGAGACCGCCTAAATCCTCCCTAATAGTTGATGATCTGGCCGGGAACAATAAAGGATCGTGGCAGCAAGCAGCCAGCTGGCAGATCTATGAGCTTACACACACACAGCTGCTGAGTTTTAGTCGGCGGCGGTTTTCCTTTAACGGCTTGTCCTCCTGCTCTTTAAAAAAGGAGCTCTTAATGTCAGCAACAGCTGATGGGTTGTGTCTGTATCCACGTAGATTTAAATAACAAAAAAAGAAGAGAGGCATGAAAAGAGGTGCAGAGAAATGGCAAAAGAAGCGGCTTAAAAATCCTAAATGCTCGTTACTTTTTATAATCGTCTTCTAAATCTCAACTGTCAGAGATGGTGCACGTTCACACGCATTTTAAGAAATTACATAATTAAACGTAGTTCACTTTAAAAAAACTGTCATCTTGATTGTTGTATAGGTTCCTTACACACAAGGATATGTTGCTGTTGTTTATATCTGTTTATTTTAGTGATTATTAAAATCCCCAAACTCTCAGAAATGTAGAATATTATGTACTTCCATGTGAAACAGGACTTTGGACCTCTGAGAATCAGCCCGGTCCTTCTCTTCTCAGAATTCAGAGACTTTATCTCTGCTTTGGAAATGGCCACATGAGTCTGATAGTTGTGGCCTAATACATGGATACATCTGTGTGTGCTGGCCCTAAAGCGCTGACTTCATCTGCCTTGTGAATATCCTCAAATCGACTTCAACTCACAAACTATTATTTCCTTCTTCTGTTATATGTTTTCCTTCCACTAAACTTTCTACTTTTTTAGCTTTGATACAGAGTCAGGCTCTTTAGCAATATTTTTTGTGACTCCTTGTGGAAGAAACTGGGAATAAAAGTGTTTTGAGAATAATTTTATTTACTTTCTATGTTAAGAGAAATCCAGTTTTTGTAACTTCAGATTTTAAATATCTGAAGTTTATGTGCTTCTGCTATGTCAAATATATTTTACTCCATAAAAGTTTAACTTTTTGTTTTCAACTGAATTAATCAAACCAACTTTCTGGTGAGGTTTTGACTCACTGAGATGCAGCGGGTTTAATTCAAATCGTCTAATGTCACCACAGTGAGCCTCAAGCCACGGCCGACGCAGAAGAGGCCACGGCGCCCTCGAGTTCGCCAGCGTGTTCGGAGGCAGCGATGGCGTCCTCCTCTGCCCCGGCCACCGCTCCGTCTTCATCAGAGCCGGCCCAGGAAGCCCCGCCCAGGCCCGAGGTGGTGGTGGTGGAGCCCGACGGGGCCAGCCAGATGTCCGGATCGGGCTGCACCAGCCAGGCTTCGGTCGACGACGACGACGACGTGCCAGTCTCGGATATCTACTTTGTAAGTTGGAAATCAGCTTTCATCGTTTGGTTTTTCTGTTTTTAGTTGATTAGCTTATTATTATGAGAACGATGCGAGTCATTTTTAATGACCGGTCCGCGTGATGCCGTCCCACAGAGGCACTGAGAGGAGCTGTGGAAGTTCAGCCTGGTAGGGGAATAAATGTTTGCTGAGCTCTTGTTTGCTGTGTTTTGAGCTTCTTCTTTTTTTTTTTTTTAAGTTAATTTACTTTCTATACTAAGAGAAATGTTAGAAAACCCACAACAGATCCAGTTTTGGCAGCTTCAGATTTGAGAGTGAGATAAGTTTTCTCATCCTCCTTTTAGCAAAGAAGTGTTTTCCCCAGATTGTCTCTGAGCAAACTGTTCAGCTCTTTTATCTGAGCTGTCCTAGATTGTGATAACAGCATGTGAACTTCTACTTCCTGCTCCTCCCCAAAGTGATTTTCAACAAGGCTGCATCAGTAAATTCATCAGATTACCGTCGATTACCAGCTGAAGCGTTCTGGACATGTTCGGTCTTCATGCCTGCTCCTGTTAAAGCAACAGGCTTTCTTTAGACAGATCTGCGCTGGCAGGCAGTAATGCATCCTAAAACTCAGCTGGAAGACCTTGCAAAAGTCATGTTACATTTGTAATTTGTTTGGATCTAATCTAATAAAGGCTTAGCAATATATTAAAAACAGAAAACTATAGCTTGTTGTGGACTTCTTTACTCTGACACCCATAAATAAAGCCAGGTGGAACCAACTCTGCTCAGAAATCACCTAATTAGGTATTAGGGTCCAGCTATATTTAATTGAATTATGTCTTTGAAGGTCTCAGAGGATTGTTAGAAGACAAACAGCGTCATTAAAAACAGTATGTGTGTTAGGAAAAAGAAAAAAAAAAGCAATGCACATCACCCAGAAAACACCAAAACATGGAGGTGGCAGCATCATCCTCTCTTCAGCCAAAAATCTAAAATGTGTGGCTTTGTAGTCAACGCCCTTTTTTCTGTGAAATATTGTGAGAAATTGTATGACGGTTTGTGGCTTTAATCTGAAAAATATTCGTGAGACTGACGAGGAACGTTCCCACCTGACCTGCACTCCCGCTGGCTGTCCCCAGTCAGGAATCAAACACCCCCTAATGTGTCATGAGAGAGCCTAATGACAGGCAGGTTAGTCAACGAGCTCCTCGGTTATTTAACAGCGCTCTCGGCCGGCTCGTGTTTCAGAAGGAGGAGAGAAGAGAGGCTCCCTACGTGTGCGGCTGCGGGGAGTTTGTTTTCTGCAAGAAGCAAAGTGACACTGACAGTGAAGTGTAACCACACTGAAATATGCTGCGGGCTTCTGCTCTGAAGGGGCTTCTGGGAGCAGCGTCAGTCCAGCAAGGACCACAAGAAAACATGTTTCACACATACAGATTCACCCTGTATAGGGCTGAAACAATTCATCGTGATTAATCGTCAACTAATTTAGTATTTGATTAATCGTAAACTAAAAGCTATTTGCTGAAAGAACGACACAGTCAGAGCAGAAATTTTGGCAAAACTGTGAAAAAAGGAATGCATTTTGCATTTAAAATGAAAAACCTTCTTTATCTGTAAATATGTTCAACCCAGAAGTACATTTTTAGTTTCAACTCGTTTAAATTCTGTAAAAAAAAAAAATCTCCTATTAAGCACCTTTTGATACCCAGTTATTAATCCAAAAAGTTAACAGATTGGTAGACTATTTTTCTTTTTTTCTTTTTTTGTTTTTGCAGATGCATCCTTTGCTACAAATGAAGAAGTGTAGACTAAAGGAATGTTATTGCATTTTAGGAAATAAAAATGTTACATTCTTATTTCAAAAAAAAGTAATTGAATTATTTGCTTATCTTTTAACGTTTTTCCAATATTGTGTAAATAAAAAAAAAAGATTTAAATGGTCAAATGAAAAATCTGCATAATGTGCCAATTGTTTTATCTGATGACTAAAATAATTATTTGCAACCCTAAACCTGGATGTTTTATAACAAAAGAACAAATACAAAATGAACGCAGACATATGTTTGTGGCTAAACTTAATCTGCTGTGGAAATTTTTGTTCTATTATTACATTTGGTTTATTTTAGGCACCAAAAGGTTTTAGTGATTCTTTTACATCTGAGCATCACGTTTATTTTTATGACAGCAGTGTTCTTTAAGGACACTATAACCCATTATCTGCCGCTGGTCTCTTTTCATGTTTAACCGCACATCGCTTTACCTACGTTAAGTGCTTTGGATCAAGCGGCACCAGTTTTATTTTCAGACTCCTGACCAATAAGAGAAACACAACATCCATGGCAAATGGATCTTCCAGAAACACTAGCTCAGACCCCCCAATAATAAAAGCAGAAACTGCATTGGGATCAGTTTACGCAGCACTGGACAGCTAAGCAATCAGAACCAGTTTTTACGCTTTGTAACCACAAGCTTCAGTGCATTTTATTTCCGTTTTAAGCGAAAGATCAACCCAAAGTAGTATGTGACTATACAGTAAACGGAAAATGATAGTGGTATGTTAGTAAATTTGCAAAATTACAAATTTGAATCTGAAAACTGGGAAGTCCATTTGGATTCAGCCCAAGTCAGAACCACTTCATGATGCTTGAACTGGTTTCGTGTGTCACTACCAACTTTGCTGTTTATTCACTGTTGTGCTCTAACAAACCGCTAAATCCATCACAGACCAGCTGTGAACTACTTAAGCGAAGTTAATGGGTAGCATTGGATTTCATTGTGTGGTATCAGAGTAAAAGTGGCTCAATCCAAATCCACACCACACTTTTAATGGTTTTACCATGACAAAATGTAAAAAGAGAGTATTACAATTGGCTATGGACCTTAGAGCTCACAGCCAAAAACAAAACAAAAGAAAAACTCCCCCTGCAGGTGAACGTTTTCCCTTAAATTCAAATTGTGCTAAAGCAGGATGTTTACCTTATAGATCAAAAAAGAACATTTGACTACAATTCACCCTTAGAGAGAAAATGTGTGATTAATAAATCACAAAAAAGGAGTTAATTTGAACAGCTTGTAGTTGAGTTTTATTTTTTATTTTTGCCATCACCAGATTCATTTCTGCTTCTTTCGACTCTTCATCCATTCAACCCCAGCTTTTCAGATAACTTCTTTGTCGTCTTCTCGTGCACCGTACTCCATCTTTGTCTTCACTGTCTCAGTCATGTGTTTGTCCTCATGAGTCACTGTTGAAAGTAGTGAGACGGTGATGATGAACAAAGGCAGGATATAAAAAGACTCTGAAATTGTGAACAGCTCCCCCCTTTGCCCCCTCGTCTCCATTGACTCATCCCATGGATCCCTGCAGGGACGTCTCACCATCAGGACTGTCATCCATTCTCACCTCATTTCGCATCATTTTCTGTTTTACTTTATGTTTTTTTCGCCTCTCCGTCTCCCGCCGTGCGTTCTGTTTTTGTCCACCATGCGCAACACATCTCAGCTTCCCAACGGGAGCGCCTGGCTGGTCGTTCCCTTCAGGGAGAGGAGGAAATGCCAGTCGTGTTGGCCAGTAAGTGCGCCAGTAGCCTCCTTGCCCGTGTAGCTTCCCTGATCTTAGCCTAGATTGACCCTGTGTGCTTCATAAGAAACAAGGTTATCTAGAGCCCTGCTTGTCATATTTCCTTTTTGTTGTTGTTCTTTTTACACTGCTGGAGGAGTGGTGATGATGTTGGCAGTAAAAACAAAGCCATCTCCCCTCATAGTGAAGAGTAGGAGGAAGGTAGACAAAAGACAGGCTTTTTATTGCTGTCCTTAGTCAAGTCACATCTGTTGCTTGCTTGTTTCCCCACTCTCTGACAACTCCTCCTCCTGTGCATTAGACACCATGACAAGAAGACCTGGCGCATTGTGTGACTTAACATACTGTAAAAAGCACATGCACAGTGTGACTTTTAAAAGATTTGTCACAATAAAATAACAAACTTTATTGTATTTAATTGAGCATTTACGTGTCAATGAATGTTTGTTTCCAAGTGTGGCGTACATTTGTATCCAACCCTCTTTCCTCTGATACCACTCAATTAACTTCTGTACAGCCAGTAGCTGTGGACGACATGTACTTAAAATGTATCACAATATTTAGTGGTACTATGATGATAACAACAAAAGTGATGACAAGAACTATTCATTGCTTCTTTTTTTTAGGCAGCTGTATGGCTCTCACTGCATGACACAAAAATTATAACTCCCCTAACAAATGCGGCTCTTGAAAAACATTCCCATTTGTAATACGCTTCTTTCGGACACCAGTCACAAAAAGAAGTGTGATTTAACTGCATTGAATCATATTTTATTTCTATAATCGATTAATCACGATTAATCCTGTGAATCGTTTGAGCCCTAGTGGAGTGATTAAAACCTGTTCATGTGACTTGAGTACAACTGAGAATTTGTGGCAAGACTTGCTAAAAGACACTTTCCATTTAACTTGACCAAGCTTGAGCATTATTGCAAACATAATTTGAGTAAAATGTCCAGTTTCTACTTAGCGGAGACATTCTTCCCCAAAAACACTGAAGTGAAAGGGAGCTCTAGTGAGTCGGGACGCGGTGCCTTTCAGACTTCACGTTGTTGAAAATGTTGGAAAACCATGTAGCATTTTTCTGCCCACGTCACAATCATATAAAAACTTTGTGTCGGTTCACTGAGTTAATGTTGGAGCACTAAATAAATACATTTGAGATTGTAATGTGAGTAAATGTGAAAAAGTCACTGGTGTGTGAAGATTTTTTGGAGGGGGAGGGAAAACAAAACAAGCCGCCAGTTGACTTGCTTTGCTCTGTCTGAGGATGCTTTCTGTGTCTGACTGTCCTGGCATCCTGGCTCCTCCCATCTCCTCCTCTCTCCTCATACTGCCTGCTTGCACGACGCCGAAGCTCATCCTAAACCTGGTGTCCCTCCATTAGGGCAAAAGCCACAAAGACATGTGATTCAAACACGCTTTGTTAGTATTTACACATTTACTGCATCTCTCTCTCTCTTTCTCTGTCTCTCTCTCTCTCTCTGTCTCTAGCTCTCTTAACAACCTTATTAACATCGACATGTTTTGTTTTTAGGATTAGCTCTTTCAGCATGTCAGATTCACACTCTGATTTATCTCGGACATTTCCTCCTTTATGCATCCCTAATCTTTCATTTCCTGTCTTGTCTTTTCTCCTGTGATCTCCGGTTTCTTTCTCTCCTGCCTGCCCCCGCTGCTTGTCTCTGTGCCTGTGGCCTTTTCCTCTGTTCCTCTGGCCCCCTCTGCTGTGGTGGGCGTGTAAAAACAGCCTCCAGAGGACAGGACCTGGGTGTACTCTCCGCTACACTATGGCTCAGAGTCTCAGACCCTGCCAGATGGGGATTGGGAAAGAGAGACAGTAAGTGATAAGCATCAGACTTTAAAAAAGAAAAATCTCTTTATATAAAAATTCAGGGATTTCCCTCAGGTCAGGAATGAGGCGTTGGTTACAGTGATGGAAAGGATGGCTCATTAAAAGTTGTAACAGGTCTCTAGGTTCATTTATGTTTGAGCGAAGGCTTGATATGTGTCCAGCAAGGCCGGTCCCTACATTCATTTTTTTCACTAATAAATGGATGGAAATGGTCACAGCCTGCACTGCCTGCCTGATCATTTAGCCCACAGTCAGCCATCATGTGTGTCTCCCAACATTGTTTATCATCTTCTTTTCTTAAACATGCCGCTTACAGGCGTTTTGAGCCCCTTTTTAAAAATATATATATATATATATATATATTTAAGTTTTCTTTCTTTTTCCAGTATTGTATCGAGTGTAACCAGTAGTTACAGTAAAGGAAAAGAGGTCAGAGTTTGCATCAACACTCTAGGTTATTATTCTTTAAGGCAATGTGACTCCATGTGGGAGGGCGGAGTCACTCTAAAGTTGGGTTTTACTAATACTTTCATATATTGTAGTAAAGACCACATGATCACTAGTGGGGATGCTTATTGTTATTGTCGCCTTACAGCACTTCAGTTTGGGGCCACAAAAAGTCGATTTTTGAGTTTCTGACCAACTAATAACTGATCATTCAAATTGGTTTTAGTCACCAGCTGAATTAAATTTTCACAGACTTATGAGCCTTCACGACTTTATTCTTAACACGATGTTGTGGTCTAAAATGTTGGATGTTTCAGAGGTTGACACAGAAAGGTTTATAAATCCGACTTTGCTGACAAGAACCAAAAAACTGCATGCCTTGTTTTAACTCCGCTCCTGCGCTCACCTTCCTATCCTCCCATTTCCTTTAGCTTTTATAAATGTATGACTTCTTTGCTCCTGTTTTTCCCAGATCAGATTATGCCCCCTCTCTCATTTCAGTAATGTCAAATGTCTCTGTCTGTCTCCTGCAGTAAAACCTGTTTTTGTGGTGGAGAGCGAGACGGAGAGCGAGAGAAAGAGGGGAGTGAACGTCTCAGAAGAGAAGACTCATCAGTCTGAGGTCCAGACCGCAATAGCAGAAGCACGATCTCTGCGTGCAGCAGGATTGTGAGCATATCCGGGGGAAAAAGTGACATGAACACCTGAGGAGCAAGGAAAAGAAAAAGAAAAAGAAAAAAAAAAAAAAAAAACACCTGACAGTGATGACTTCACTGATGTCCAACCATCCCTGCCTTTCACCCTCGACAGATGAAATTTATTATATCGATTTAAGGATTTATCTCTGTATATGTGTGACATAGTCTGTGAAAGGCTGTAGTAGTATATGTTTGACATACATGCATCACCACTCCTGAATCAGCCCCTCTTAACAGACTTTAAACAGATTTTCTCACTGAATCTACGAGACTGGGAGGTTTTGGAAACATTTGAAACGTACTTTGTTTACATATCCATACTTCTATGCCCTGATGCGCTTAGGCATCCACAGTATACAGTACAGCTAATTAGTTAGGCGCAGTTTTTGTAAAGACAAGTGTGAAGAGGGCAGGAAACATATTTCAGGGGTTCACCTTTAAGAAGTGCTCTCTTCAAGCACCAGTTTTACATTTGAGTCAACACTGTTGGGTCTTAACAGATTTAATGCGGTCTTTCCAGCAATGTCACCATGATTTTTATGTCCGAGGGTGAGGGTCATTTCACCGTTTTGCAGGTTAATTTCCCCCTTCCGGAGGATGTCTCAAGCTGATGTTTAAAGGTCATTTTCTGGATGGTTCAGCAACCTCTGCACTCTAAAGAGCCAGTTTTGCTCCTTGATTAATTTTGCTTATTAGGGCGACAAAACCTAACTCGTCCTCTAGTAGATGGCTCATCAGGTGTTGCACCTGCAATATTACATTTTTAGGTTGCAAGACTCAGTTCGAAAAAGAGAAAAAATATCAGTTTTCTGGAATGTAACATTTGACAATAATGTAAATAGAGAAGGAAGAAAAATAGTTTGAGACCAAACGACAAAAAAAATATGAAATCTCTTTGTTACGTTTATATTTAAAAACTTTCAATTATCACAACACCAAAGTTACTAAGAGCCACTTTGGAGGATATAGAGAGCCATAAATTGGACGAGCCCCGGTATGCCGTGAGGAAAACGGTTTGCGTGACTCCAATAATGAAATATCTACCAAAAGGATGTGGTCATTAAAAATTATTTTTGATTTGATCAGGGAGTCAAAATCTGTGATTTATCAGAAGAGTCAGCTGGGCCAATCAAACATCAGAACCACAATCAATCTAACTAGAGCGCATACTATGGAAAACCAACCAAACTTGACAATGCAGGTTCCTACATTGGGAAGGGCTGGAAATTAAACCATAGTTTCTGACAAAGATTAAACCTGTCCTAATATAACCTCCAGAGCCTGCAGAGGTCCATTTGACTGCACTTTTTTTTTTCCCCACATTGTGTCTTAACAACCAAAAATTTTACTTGGATGGTATTTGATATATGTCTGTTGCATATTGTGCAGTGGAAGGTAAATTGATACATTATTTAGAAAATATCGTTCAAGTAACAGTCTGGAAATTGTGGCGTGCATATGAGTCTAGCTCTGTGTAATCAGTTGTTCAACTAACATGTAAACAAGGCCCATTTGTGTGTAATTTAATCTTTAATCTCAGTGTACATACTTTTGCAAGGCACTGCCAAAAAAGTCCTCATTAGATCAAACAAAGAAAACAACCATCTCCAAATGGCGAACTGCGTAAGAGCATCGTCACACGATGAAAGGTTTCCGAGTGAAACGGTTCTTAAGTCGACCGCAGCCTCGTGTCTATCCAAGTGCTCCAGCTGAGAGCCTCTTTAACTCCAAATGTTGCGGCGGGGTTAAAATGGTGTAAACTCGAAACAGATTTGAGAGAATTCAGTGAGAAAACCTGTAGGGCTCCGCATCGAAAGCATCAGCAGCACATTTCTGTCATCCGCACATTCCTAGAAGAGGAAAAGATGCAGTGTAGTTTATAAGAGGAGGAGCAAAACGGGAGGTTTAGCTAAAACTCTTGGTGAATTTACACAATAGATGTAATTTATACTTAATTTATAATAGTTTCTCCATATCTTTCTTTAAGTGTGTTCCACATACTGGGGGGCTGTTTCTTTTACTAAAAGCTTTCTTAAATGCTCCCAAAGAGCTTTTATTTTAGCCATTTAAATGCAGTGTTAGTGCATTTTTCAGTGCGCTGAAACGAACGGGGATTTTTCTTCCACACAGCTGACGTCGGTCGCCACATGGAAGCCACAGACATTGTCATAAGAGAGGATTTTTTTTTTTTTAACTCCACTGCAGTGTCTTCCAGTTGGAGCCCCACCTTTTGGACAAATGCACAAAAAAAGATTCAGAGTTAGAACGGCGGATGACGGGGGTAAATATCAGCTACATGTTTCCTCTTAGCAATCCCCTCCTCGCTTCAGAAACCCACCGAGTGAACGGTTTAGATGTTTTGTAGTTGTAGACTATCAGTTGTAGTATTTGCAGTCAATATTGTAGCTGTTATCTGTATATTTGGATGAACGCACTACATTGCCGTATTGACGCAGTTTGTGAATGAGCTAAACTTTGTTTGCACTTAATATGGAGACCTGAATGATGAACCAGTGATAGAGGCCAAATAAAACACGCACCACATTACGCAGAAGTCGTACAGATGCATCTCAGTAAATCAGAACACCATCAAAAAGTTTGTTTTTGTACATTTTGAAATGTATTTCAGACATGTATTTTCCTGTTAAATTTGAAGGTTATGATTTACGGATATTAGAAGAAAAAAAAAAACACTAAATCCAGTTTCTGTAAATTCTGACATAAGAGACACAAGATCCGATAATGCAGATGACCTGAAGGTCTTCATGAAAGGCTTCCACCTCACCTCAGCAGAGCCAGGGGTTGATCACTTCCATGCCACGCCGCATTGATGCAGTAAGTTTTGCAAAGAAAACCTTTGCATGTCATTCATACACTACACAGTGCATGTAGAAGCTGTTTGGTTGCGCATCAAATGCTTTATTTTTCTTTTAGTCAAACATAACTTCCTAACTGAACTTTGAGTTTTCATTAGCTGTACTCCATAATCATCAAAATTACCATAAATAAACACAGGAAATACATCACTGTGCGTCTAATGAACCCATTTACTACAGGAAAGTCACAGCTTACTGAAATAAATGAACCATAATGTACCGATTTACTGAGATGCACTTGTAGTTGTTTTTTTTTTTCCTCTCTCTCACACAGATGCTGACATTTATTTTACAACTGTGTGTGCGTGTGTGTATCATTTTAAATGTTAGTTAGTGTCTGCTGTAGGGTCTGTGCTTCACATCTTCGGGTTACAACTAAAAACATTTTTGCAAACTCAAGAGCGACTTCCTTCTTTCAGTCGGTTTCTACATGCACTCGTGAGCGTAAAGGAGGATCCATCAACGTCTGCGATGCAAAATAGAAATCAGTTTGTTCTCATGATGTGCAGTGGCCAGTTGTTATCAGTTTGCTGTTTGTCAGATGAAGACCATAACAGCATTTTTATTTTTGTACAGTCTGTTGTTTGTTTTTTCGCTTTATCGGAAAGTTTTACACGTGGGTCTCTTGTTTATATATCTTTTTTCACCTGTATTCCTGTATTTATTTTTTTTTTCTTCCTCATCGCTGTTTTCTTGAGAATATGTACATAAATCTATAAATACATATATAAAGATATACAAATATATTTTTCATTTGAATCGGAGAATCTTATTTTTATTTGGTTTTATTTTTGCTGCTGGGTAAGAAGCGATTGCATGGCTGCAATCTACATAATTTAAACCACATTCTTCAGTGTGTCTGTTAAGATGCAGATGCTGTACATCTATGGCGTGTAAAACCCACAGCTCTTCCTTTGTATGATTTCTGAAACTGAAAGGCTTGTGGGTTTTTAATCTTACATGCAAATCGAATAGGGATTCTTCCAACTGTTCAGCCGTGTTGTGTTTGTGTTCTCAAATCGCCGTGTGCCCTCGTCCGATAGGGAGAGTCCGTTACAGAAGACATAGCATGATTTCACGATTAAATATGCATATCAGAAACGTGTATTTTATGTATATCTGTGTACATTCATCTATTTATATATGGGAGTAAATAGATGGCTGTGTGTGCGTGTGTTTGGACTCAATCAGAATGAAAATGAAATAAAGCAGTTCTATGAATTGTCCATGGAGAGAATGCTGTGCATTTATTCCTGGGGGAAGTAATTCACCCGTAGTCACAATAGGTGGTTCGGTGCTTGTAATTATTTAGTGATAGAGTATTGTAGGGGGATGTAGTCATATGAAAACAGTGTATGAAGTACAAAGATAACAATAGTGGAATTTAAAGCAATAAACCAGACACACATGGTCAGTATTGGATTTGTTATCTTACATTTATGGGCGTATGTCTCTTCAACAATTATAGGCATGTTTGAAAATATTTAGATTTTTTTTATTCCAGTAAAAAAAAAAAAAAAACGAATTATAAAAAAATGTAATTACAACAACGACAACTAGCAGCACATACAAATAAAATAGTTGAAAATGTAACTTTTTTTACATTACCCCAAACTTAATTGACTGGGATTTTATGTGATAGACCAAGAGAAAGTGCTGTATACTTGTGAACTTCTGAAAGGTATGAAAAGTGTGTGCTTCTACTCAGCTGCAACCTATCCCAAAAGTCAATACCTCTTAGAACTAACTTTTTGCTATAATTCAAGTTTGCAAGTCGCATGCGTCTCTATCAGCTTTGTAGAAACTGAACATTTTTACCTCTTCTTCCTTAGTAAAATAGTTCAAAATAAGCTGGAAGGAGATTGTCTGTAAGGTTTTGTTTTTGGTCTTGCCATAGATGTTAAATTAGATTTCAGTTTGGTCTGACATAACCATTTTAAACATGAATATGCGTTTATCTGAACCATTTGAAGTGACCCTTTGTCCCAGTCTCAAGTCTTCCTGCACGAATTGCCCTATATTTAGCTGCATTTAAAATAATCTTGTCAACACTGACCGACTTCCTTGTATTTGCTGAAGAAAACATTTCCTCAGAATAAATTTGGAACCATTATAGGGTTGATGTGCTGTATTATTTGTCCTCCACATACTGTGTTTTTCATGTAGAACATAAGCTAAATTTAGTCTCAGCTGATTATTCCACAACAGCTTTTACTTATGGTGAGATGAAATTGCATACAGAGAGACCAAAGGCAATTGGTTCCACTGGGTTTTATTCCCTGGTATCTTATTAAAAGGACACTAGGAACATATGCCCACCTACTTTTAATTTTTCAAAATAATGTGCCATCAAGTCATGTAAATTGGCCTGTTAGATTAAATCCATGTAAAATACACCGAGGCTTGTGGTTGTGACATCCCAAAATGGGAAAAAGTTTATAGATTATGAATATTTTTGAAAGGCAGCGTAATACCATGCAATTTTTTTAAAAGGGTCCAGACGTTTGACTTTTAGTAAGAGCACTAGGGTGCCAGTGGTTCAGGTATGCAACATATACAAAATAAAATATTGCATTAAAGAAAGCAGTCAAAATATAAACATCAATGTTTTCTCAGATCATTAACTTGATTTAATCTGAGGGGGAAAAACTGACACTTAGGAACGTTTCAGGACGTCAGGAGAACAAAAGCAGTAATACCTTGTCGTCTTCTCCGTTGTTTACGTAGTTTGATTGGCGTCTTCAAATAACTGTTTTGATTGGTTCACAGATTTGTCCGTCAATAGGATTAGCCTTCCTATTGGTCAAACTAAAGTATTCCAAACTCACGTGCTGTTAGCTTGCTTTGAAGGCGGTGCCAGGTTGCTAGCTACCCGGTAGACGGAGAGAATTGTTGATATTTGTTGGAAATACAAAGTTGAAAAAATATTCGTCGACCATGGGAACTCGAGATGATGAATACGACTATTTGTTTAAAGGTAATTAGTTGTTGGAAAGTGTGTGAATGGCGGCGGACAGACCGTGTTTGCTGTGATTCCGTGATGTTAGCAAACTGTGAGGAAGTCAGCTGTAGAGATGCTAAAGTTAGCTTGAACATAAAGTGACATAAGACAACTTAGTAATTTGGTTTATAGCATTTTCGGATAGAAATCGCATAATCTTTGTCTTAACATTGTCATCAAAGTGCTTGGCTATAGAGTGAACTAAAGTCTCTGTAAAGGAAGTCCCGTGATGTCCAATGTTTGGTCGTAATTTGATTTATGCAAAGCTGTTTGCTAACATATTAGCTGCTTCTCATTTCAAAAGCAATTATTTGAAACGCTCCGATTTTTGACACTGCTCATTCTGTTTAACATGTTGTTACTAACTGAAGTTTTTACACGTTTAATAAGCCTCGTTAACAAAATTAAAGTATGTATTTAAGACGTTACCATATCATCTTTGTGACATGTACAGTTAAAGCTAGATATTGACACACATAGTATAAAAACGAACCTTTTTTATCTTTGACATGAAACAGATTAAACAGTTCCCGTTCTAGGTCAGATAGGTCTGTTTTCTATTTGTCAGATACTTGGGGAAAAATGAGAGATAATTTTACTACTGTCTTCAAAGTCAAGTTTTTATTCAGTCATTTGTCCGCAATGTACATGTAGAAACGCCTTAGGAATCCATCCATCTCACTGTTCAGGAGGGAGATGGTTCTGTGTTCTCTGTTTCGGTGTGAAATTTACGTATCAAACCCAGAACTAAAGGAAAAGATGTGTTAAAGACTCCAGCACCAACCTGCTGTGAATTGCCATTCAGCAAAGAAGAAGCCATTACTCCTAAAGCAACATGAAACGAAGCCAGGTTACCGTTTGCTAATGCTGCCAGGGGCAAAACTTGTAATTTCCAAACATATGTCCTGCTCTCTTATGAAACTGAAATGGAAGTGATGAGCAGGAGCACTTTTATGCGTCGTTAGAATAAAACAAAGGTCAGAACCAGTCACAATCAAAGCTGTCATGTCAAACCTCAAAAATATTGGAGATCGTTACAGAAAGCTGACTGATTCATCTTTTCTTACGGTACTGTGAGAAGCCCTGACACATCCTTCTTCTTCTTCTTTTTTTTTTTTTTTATTAATTTCTTCCAAGAAGCCAAACTTTGTCATTTTGATGTAATTAATGAGTCATTTGTGTATTTTTACAAAAAGACACAGGATGGTTCAAAGTCACAATGTAAAAAAAAAAAATCACTGCGTCTGTTTCTATTCTCACCTGCAACGAGACAGGTAGTGACACAACGCAGATTTTGCTCATTATGGCTGTAATGCACAATGAAAGTGTGCTGCAGGTTCTTCGACAGAGGATGTACTCTATAAACCAAGCATCAAGGAAGGAATTACGATACTATTCCTATAATTTTGGCATTTGTTTTTCCAGTAGTTGATGCGCTGCTCTCAGATCAGAGGCAATAAAGAAAAATGAGCTGATTCTAATCTCTTTGTCTACTGAATGGTGCATCTAAGCACACATCTTGTAAGCTTTACAGCTTCTGAGTGTGGAGCTAAATTAAACTGCGTTACATGCTGTGATAAATGCACGTCCATGAGATAAGCACGAGGCTGTCATCACAGTTTTATAAGAAATCCCGTTAAATCTGCCAACGTGATCTGGGTGGGGTTGAGTTTAACCAGCGTGTGCCACCAGCCCCTCCACAGCATGACAACATGGCTTTTTAACGTGCGTACTTGGTTCGTTTAGTGGTTCTAATCGGAGATTCGGGCGTGGGGAAGAGCAACCTGCTCTCCCGTTTCACCCGGAACGAGTTCAACCTGGAGAGCAAGAG
>CAEGAE010011650.1:0-36666 GCA_903067095.1 Girardinus metallicus | reverse complement strand
TATAAATTTCATAATAAAGCCCTATGTAAAAACAAATTACAATATTGTATGATCTTTGCCAAAGAAGGTAGTTTTGTCTAGTAGACACACATAAAATTGTACATGAGGAACGTAAGGTTGTACATTTGTGAGCTATTATTTCACATTTGTGAAATAATATATCGCATCTGAAATAAAGTTGAAACACATTCATTAAAATAATTAACTACTAATTTTCAAAACTGGTTTTAAACATGTTGCATATGGTGTTCATTCTGAAACAAGCACAATTAAGAATCATTCTAAATTATTTCAACTGCATTTATCTAAACTGAACATTTTTGTAGAATAATTGTGAGTGTATAGGTTTAAGATAAATTAAAATAAATAAATGTGTGGTTGTGTGGGTACCATATTCTTTAGCACAGCCAGAACCAAAAACCAAAAAGCAAAACCAATACTGATTGAGCTAAAAGATAATCCGATAAGGGCTCAGGAGGAATTTTGTACTGTCAACAATAATTTAAGCCTTAAACTTCATGGAAGTTCAAATAAATGCTGTACTTTAAATTCCTTAAAATGAATCATTTTTCTATCAGGTAGTTATTTCCATCGGAGCTTGTCCATGTCGGAACCCTGTTTTGCAGTCTAGTCCAATATGTTTTCTATACAATGATTGTTTTGCAAATAGATCATCTTAAGCAAACCCAGGCCAAGATCCTGTTCAGATCTGGTGTTAAACATCCAGGCAGATTCCAACACAAGATGGCAACTTTAAGCATGACTGTTCACACCCAGAGTTAAAATTCTCCAGCCTGAATGACCAGATCCCAGTTTGCAATTCTTCTGTGAAAAAGCCAATCACCTAAGTTAGAGTGCTATTCAGGAAAAAATTAATTTATAAAATCAGAGACATCAACTGTTTTTCCACACAACGCTGGGTATATAGCTTAAGGAAGCTGAATAACCCAGGTGAATATACAACACACTACTGTACTGTTACAGATTTTCAAAAACAAACATTACACAGCAGAAAAAAACCTACTCACACATCCTGCAACCTGTAATCCACCAACCAATATAATTTCCCAAAAAATCTCTCTCAGAAAACAGGATTTCAACAAAGAACTTATCTTATACATAATGGAATCAGTGCTTCATTTCAATAACATTGCTCATAAAAATAGAGTTTTAAAAATATTTATTTGTTGAACCTCAGCAGGTTCAACAAATCAGTGAATCGGTGACGTTAAGTTGTTATCTCAAAACAATCAGTATTTCAAATAAATAAATACTTGTTAATCAACATTGTCTTATTATGCTGTCAAGTCAAGAAACCCGTGTGATGTTTAACTCACCTCGGTCTTGCCTGCAGAGTCCCCAGAAACATTTTTGCTTTTTTTCTTCGCTCCATTCTTACTGGATGCACTTGACTCCTGTCCAAAAACCACAAGGAAGAAAGTGATAATAATGACATGTGGTCACTACTGGGACAATATCTATTCTGTTTTTCTATCTATATTTAAAATGCATATGGAGGGCGTAGACAAGTGCAAATATTAATATCGTAACAGAAATTCTATCTTTTGGTAGTTATTGACAGCCATAAGGAAATCAAACAAAAACATGTCAAATTAATCACAGAACACAATCATACTCGGTTGTTTGTAATCCCCGGGTCACCAAATCCTTGACGCGTATTAGTCTAGAATGAAACCTTTGTTGAATAAAACAAACATTTAGGTATTGGGTGCAAACCGATTTATACTGTGAACCAAGAACAATCTCCAGAAAACATTGAAAATTTGTTGCACACAAAATAACCTTTCAATGACAATGAAATAAACAATTATTCACATTTTTACAGACTTTGGCATGAAAACCTGGTATACGAAACCATGCAAACAGACGACCCACGAGTACCCGAAAGCTATTTCTAGCAACTCACCATTAAACAATTAAACACAAACTAAAAGTTTAAAAGTTAGTAGGAGAGCGTTTGCGATGATATTGTCACAAAGAATTCACTTACAGGTCAGCTAGCCGAAGGGTTAGCGCCACATTGCAAATGGCTAAATGACAGCATGCTTCTTAACACAGGCTAGGCTAGCTACTAGTTGGCTTTTAACAGTATATTTATCCCGATATAAAAATAAAATTATCACCTTTATGCTCCCGTCCATTTGCAATTCACTCATTTTCTCTACCAAAGTCTGCTCAGCCATAACAAATCAAGAACGAGCCCACATTCAGAGCGAAGTTATGGTATATGAAGTGAACTGTGTGCAGCAGGAGAACCGGGTGAGGGATGATGACATTTCCGGGATATTCTGATGCAACATTACAGATTGGGCGGAGCTTCGTTGGACATGAAAATAAATTTGTCAGCCTCCTAAACAACCCGCTTTTTGTCACGTTAAAGTCTTACGAAAACTAATTGGTTTAAAATTAATAAACTAAAGTTTAAAGTGTGGTTGAAACAGATGGTTTCCTATGTCGCAGTACACAACATAAACTGGCTGTGGAGCTCCTTAGTGACATTCCTTCCATCTAGCACTGCAAGTCTAGATGCAAGGAAAAAGGCATCTAACATCTTTGCAAACCCCATAGATTCTACCAAAACTATTACCTTCAGATTGATGTTTCCGGGTGCTATTTGCCAAATTGAGCTACCACAGAAACAGTTTCTTCCCTACGGCTGTCTCACAATGAACGGCTTACAACCAGAATTCTGACTCTAATGTGAAGACGCAAACATTTTTCCTCTATCACATCAACCTTTTTCCTCATTTTCTAATCTATAAAAACTTGGTAGCAACATTTACATGTTCCTTTATCCTTATTTTACTCTGCCTTGTGAGCACTTATAATCCGAAGTCAAATTTCTTGTTTGTACATATTGTATTGGCCAATAGAGAAATTTGTATTGATTATATTATATTATATTATATTATATTATATTATATTATATTATATTATATTATATTATATTATATTATATTATATTATCAATCTTAATCCCTGGAAATAGTTGGGCTTTAGGAAGCCCCACCCCCATAAGTGGGGTCACTTATCATCATAAAGCTTAAAATTTGTCAAAAACTCCTTCAAGCAACAAATATACAAGCTGCCTTAAAAAAAAGCAGTTTTCTTCTTCAAAGTGAGTTTTAATCACTTATATAAATATATATACTTCATAATTGACATGAGAAGACCATCAAAAATGTAATAGTATTTGATATTTTATCATTTTCAAAGGTGCATTGTGTCTAAATTTCAACCACACAGGCCAAACTGTCCTCTTCAGCAGAAATCAATTTTGCTGAATGTTCAGGAATAACACATCAATTGCCAAGGCTAAAGTCTATTATTTACTGGAAGATGCTGCGAAACCAGTTTCAATAACGAAGGTGTAGTCAGTTTAACATCAAAACTTACTGAGCAGATGCCAGAAATTTATAGAAGCCATATGAACAAGTGAATATTCCCTACTGAAAAGTTTGAGGGTGTGACAAGACAACAATTGGGGTATTTAACCAAAATTGGAAAATGTGTCTTTGTCTAAAGGTATTGAAAAACCTAAAATACACTGTACCAGCTGTTAAGCATAGTTACACCAGGATTATGCTTAGGGGGTGTTTTATGGTCAATAATACTGGAGTATTGCACAAAGTTGGCAGAATCATAAAGATGGAGGTGTATGTGGAAATTGTTAAAGTTAACCTTAGATCAAGAATTAGAAAGTTACCACTCAGACACAATAACCACAAACACATAAATTGGTTTTGGAGTAGGTAAAGCAGACAAATATTAAGCTTGTGGAATGGACCTGACCTGAACACTTCTGAAAATCCATTCACTGGTCTTAAAAGCCAGATATAGTAAAAAAAACAAACAAACAACAAACAACCAATAACTTTTAACTATTCTGCTAGAATAGGGTGGTCTACTGAGATAGAAGCTTATTGATAATTATTAAAAGCAAGCTTTCTCTACAAACTGCTAAGTTTCATTTAACCAAAAACTAATGGGTGAATGTACAAATCTGTATGTATCTCTGTATGTGTAATTTTGATGTGATATGGACTGCGAAAATCAACAACATTCAAATTCAGGCACATTTAAAGGAGGCAGGAGGTCCCAAGTATCACATCAGACCATATCAGAAACTGCCAGTGCTCATAGAATACCTTTTAAGAAAAGTGGAATGCCTTGTTTCAGCAGACAATAATTTCACTTGTGAATAGCAAGGGACATTGTTAAGTTTTATTCGATGCTCAAAGCTGCAGCATTTAACTTAAAAAAATAAATATCTTTTACTTATTTGTTTAAACTGTCTCTACGTCATTACAGTATGGTACGATATAGACAATCTTTGAAAAAGATTGAGCTGGAGAAGATTGATCTTATCATAGATTATTTGTTCCATAAGATAATGTCACAAGATGGTGACAGTTTTAACAAATATATAAAGAAACATATTTTTTATTAAAATTACATTGTGCACCTTCAAGCCTACAAGACATGTTATTGAGAGATTGACTTTTATAGCTGAGTTGTTTAATATATTAGGTGAGAAAATCACTATTGCATGCTTCAACTTGTATGTGCTTTACTTCCATGATAATATCATTATAGCATGAACATTTTCATTTTCCATAGAAGACAGAAAATAATATTTATTATTAATGTCGATATCAACAAATGGCAAAAAAAAAATCTTTTTTAAAAAGCCAATTTTTTCTCTTAAGTTGCGCTAAATATTGACCTACATAAAATTTCTGCTGCCAACAAAACCCTTGAAGACATGGCAATAGGAGCAGTGTTATATTATTCTAAAATTAGACATAGAGTAAAGCCTGGTCCTGGTTCATTCTTTAGGGCAGCTGTTTTCCAAGTAGAAGGTTGTTCAATCGATTCTCCCTGTAGCTATTTTTCATCTTACAAACTGAGTGGGTGTAACCTGGTGTAAACATGACCTGAAACATGGGAAATATCACATCTCACTGTGTGCAAATTGAGTCTCTGTTCTATTTTGAACTGAAAGTCTTTCCATACTGATGTATGTTGTTTTTTTACATACAAGCAAAAAGGCAGTAAAAACAGCATATTCCATTTTTTTTAACAGTTTTTTATTTATCGTGTGATTTGACATGAAAACGAAGATATTCACTCTGTAAGCTATAAGTGTTGGTTTTAAATGGGTAATTAGTCCAAAAACTCTAAAACTAGGGAGAATTTGGGAGAGGTTAAAGAAGAACTCTCACTGCATATTTTATCTGCTAATGATGGAAAATGAAAAACATGTCATTATTGCAAAAATGGATTTGCCTTAATAGACTATTAAACAAATCAATGTTTGCATTGTCTTCTATAGACCTGTCCATATCCAGTTATTATGCTATGTTATTATGCTATGTAAAAGCCCTTTTTTTCCAGCCAATTTGTGTTTTTAATTGCTTTTTAATATGATAGATCCCTAATTATGTAAAACTTTAATTATACCAACATGCATTCATGTGTTGCTCATTCATTGTGGAGAGCAAGTGCACATTTTTAATAATTAAACAGATGTAGCAGCAAATAGTTCACACTCACAATTCATCATTATAAGACATTACAGATTATTCTTTTTGCTGGATCAAATCATATCGTTGATTGCTTCACTGAGTATACAGAATAACTGAGGTCATGCCTGTCCTACATTTTCTTCTGCCGTGCTCGAAGGCGCCAGACTCCAGACAATATGTGCATCTCAATTAAAACAGAACGCTGGGTTTAAACTTGTGGCACTCTCCGAGGGAATAAAGAAGAAGCTCCTGCTGCTTGCCACGTTATCCTGCTGTTTCTTGGCTTGTTGTGAGGCGAGAAAAGTCTTGAATAATTAACCTTCAAGCGCTCGAAAAGTCAGGCACCATATTTTATTTCTTGGCTGTGGTTTAGGCTTAGAAGACTCCTGCTGTTGATATAGCTGACTTACACTGCTGAGTGCCTGTTTCTTCGGATAAGCCAAACAAACACTAGATTACAAACAATATATCATAGATCTATGAATAATGAAGGGGTATGTATTTTTAAATGCTAAATACAGACTTAATAGTAGTTACATAAAATATACTAAAATTCTGCTTTGCAAAGGCCTTCATACTCTGAACATTTTCACATTTTTCACTGTGACAAACTTCTGTATTTTGCCTTGACACTTTATACAAAAGACCAACATAAAGCTACATACAGCTCTAAAGTGAAAGACAGAGGATGAGTAAATAATATCTAGGTAAGCCCTTTTAATCTTAAAATCCAGAGCAATCACCATGTGCAGATCTTAAAAGTGCATAAAAGCTATCTAAATATTAAAAAGGAGTTAATCATAAATAAATAAAAAGTCAGTAACATAATTATGCCTGGTCAAATGAAATCAAGCATACCTAGCAAAACGGAATGTGTGGAGGACATATTTGCACAGTAGGTCACTTTGAATACAACATGGTGGTAGTAGTATCATGCCGTGGGGATGCAGCAAGTTACCAGGACAGGAGATCAGATTTCAAACAGGGTTGAGGTTTACCTTCCATCAAGACAACAACCCTAAACATTATGCCAAATCTGCAATGGAGTGATTTAGATCCCAGCATATTTCTGTGTTACATGGGCCTAATCAAAATCCTGATCTAAATCAACTGAGAATCTATGGCACTTCAATTAAAATTGATTTTCACCAATGCCCTTTAGCCCAATTGACTGAGCTTAAGGTATTTTGCAAGAAAGACTAAGCAACAGCCACCCTGACATAACGAATAAATGTTAAAATATACAGACATACTTCAAACACTTTCTGTTGAAATGGTAGAAAATGTGGCCGTTTAAAATTATAACATTGGAGGAGAACATCTTCAACATACATATGAAAACTCTGTCATAATTTTGTTTGTATAAAAAAGATATGAAAATAAACACAATCCACTTTACAATAATGGACAATGCTAATAAAATACAGAGGTTTGTAGTTGTAACACAACATGAACAAATTTAAAAATTCAAAAGATAGTAGTTTTCAAGGCACCAACACTGATACCAAGAATCAGCTCACATTTTCATCGCTTTTGAAATTAATTAAAACAAATAAACTGAAGGAAATAAGACCTACTCAATAGAAAATAGGTCTCTAGTTTAAAAAATATATCATATATTACAGGTAAAATACATTGAGTAGATAAATAAAGCAGCACTCAGAAAGGATAAAAGGCTGTGAAAAAATCTATAATTGTGTATTCACGCTGGTAAAGCAGGAGTAAAAATAAATAAATAAATAACCAATACAATAAAAGACTCCACAAAAGTGAGTGTATTCCCAACCCTTTGAGGATAAGTTTTATGTACCTTTCTGCTTTTGTAGATATTCTTCTGTATATTTATGGCCATTAGGTGTCACTAGTGAAGCCTTAAAAAGCTGCAGACCAAACAACAGCAGGTCTCGGAATAGTGTCCTCAGCCTGCAGTTTTCACTCCCCCACAATGCAGCACCTGACATTGTCACCTCCCTCACAGAAGTTTTGATAGCAGCAGAATTTGTCAACAGGCATCTCTGGAGACAACAGCCAGCAGTTCCAGCTCTTCTCTCCTCGCTCAACAGTTCCTCAACAGAGGAAATTACAGAAGCAAATATATGATGGGATTTAGTCCAAATGCATCATGAATATTTTATGCAATGATCACATCCTTTTTCAAGTGCAGTCTGTGAAGCCATTGTTTGTAGTTATTGTGTGTATTACATGAAACAATATTTCAAATGAAAGGGATTTGTAGATGTTAGGAAATTCCTTGTGCAACAACCTTTCTCATTTTTCACTCAGGGGTAGTCCAATCTGCAAAACAATGGATGGATGATGCAAGAAAGATGTAAAATTTGGAGATGAAGAGAATGAAAAGAAGTGATGAGATTGGCTGCTGGAGGAAGGAGCAGAGAGTGAAGGATATCTTGTTAGGATCACAAAATGCCTCAAAGCAATTTTAAAAGTAACAGAAGTCAGAAAATAATAGCATTTTTACAGCCAAGACCAAATAAGTAACTGTGTCTGTCTTCCAAGGGCAAACTACACTATGAAAAATCCCTGGCATTCAACTGTCCTCTGTGATGGAAAATGATGACATCAGGTCAAAGACAAGGGCGCATAGCTCACCCCAAACAGGCAGACAACCATCTGCTCCAAAATCCATGAGGAGATCTTGCTCCAAGCTTCTTGTCAGAACTGCTATGTTTCTTTCAAAGACTATCTAAACACTGTTGACTGTGTACACATTGGTGTTTACCCAGAACATAAATTAAGTTGGTTCACCGTGTCCATAAGGTTCTGTTCACTTTGGATTAAAGAAACTGGATGCAAAGATTTCAAGGCCAGGGGTTTAGACAGGGATTTTTAGAGAGTGGTATGCTGCTGTGTATTAGCCCTTAAATATGAATTGTAGTCAAGTATGTTAGTTTGGAAAATGTAATTTTCAATATTTCCAAAAAACATAGACTGCTTCTATGGTATCATATTTAAACATTTTGATTAGAGCAGTTTCTTAGTCATTGTGTGTATGAATGAATATTTTAACTAAAAACCAAATAACTGTCAGAAGACTTTTGCTTAAAAAAGTGTCTTTGAGAAAGGATTACAGTTTTGATCTGCTGTAGCTAGTTTAGCCAAATCATTAATGTTAATGTCAAACCTGCTAGCAGTGTGAGTTTTTTAATGAACAGCAAAGGTTAACCAGCGTTGCCAGGGGAAGTGCTTAACAGGTTGTTAGAATGAATTGAATCTAATTTAGTGGTGGTTTGCATCTTTTTCATGAACCCATTCCTTTCTTAGTTTCTTTTAAACATTACAAAATAAACCCGATGCTTTTATGAAAAATAAAGTGAAGGTGCTTTTCTTTCATGATTCTCTTGACTAGGAAGATGTGGTTGTTGTGACAGAAGGGATCTGCAGGGTGTTTATCATTTAGCTCTCTTTGCCATTTCTTGGCTTTTTAGTTTTGAACGGCTTAATTTTGTACCTAGTTTTTAGGGTAATTAAAGAAGCTGGGAAATTTAGTACACAAGGAATATTTTGTACACACTTTGGCAATAAAAGAATGAAAGTAATTTACAATATTGAAATCATAATCTACTTGGTAACAGGGCCGAGAAGAGGTCACATACAGTGCTGTGAAGAACTATTTTTCTCCTGAGAACTTACTTCTGTTGATTTTTTAAATGTATTTTAGTGCTTCAGATCATCAAACAAATTTTAATATATATATATATGTGTATATACAGCAGCGTCTTCCAAATTTATAGCAGTTTCTTCCAGCCCATTGATCTGCATTTATCAAACTTAAATGTGCTTTAAGTGTCTTTAAGATATTTAATGTGTTTTGGAAAGTTTTTAACATTGATTTCCCTCTGTCTGGTCATTTAAAAAGTTTCCTCCGCACCCAGTGAGTCACCTACTTTGTGGTCTTCATAAAAATTGAAATGTTGTCTATGAAGGTATGAAATAATGTATTCTACAATGTTGCTCCTTGCTATATTCAGAGAGGCATAATAAAAGTGCTGCAGATCACAGCCTTGCCTTGCTTTGAATTTCAGAATCGCTTTAAGTCTGACATAAGTTAAAATGTTTTCTACACATTTACAAGAAAATGCAAAACATTTAAACTGTGCTTTCCTTTTCATTTAAAACTGTCTATTGAGTGGCAAGTAATCTAAAATTTCTGTACTTGGCAACCTCATGCTACTCAGAAATCTGGAAGTGGGAGTAACAATTATTTGCATTCATGTGAACCTTGTTTTTTTATTCCTTAAATCAAAGACATGCCACAGTGCAGAAAGAAAATTTAATTTGAAATATAAAAACAGATGCTTATAAGCTGACAAAAATGCATTTCATATTTAGCTATAGATCAGTTAATTCAAGGTACTTTTTTTAATTTAAAAAAAGTACTCTCTTCTGTTCACTGTTTTAATTCCCTTATGGATAATTATTGGGAGTTCTTCATACGAGTATGAATGCAAGTAACACACTTAAAGACGGTTCATCTGATCTCCATCAACTTTATGTTGCTTACACCTCAACACCAAATGAGTTGGATCTGCATTCACACAGAGGGGTATGTTTCTGGGTCGTCAGCCTCCCTGAGCTGAGCTTCCTGCGGAGACTCTGGTTCACACAGAGGTTTTCGCTTTGAGTTGAAATTCAAATGCTGATGCACATGAAAGAGGTGTGACAGCAGTCAAATAAAGCAAAATAAACAGGGGAAAAATTATTTTTTTCTCAGTAAGAAAAAAGAAAGAAATACTCTCATCTAGGTTCAAGTACTGTGCTCTATTTTTTTTTTTTATTCAAATCATTCTCTGCTGAACGGTGATGTGAAATGAAGATATAAAATATGCTGGAGTAAAGCCAACCAAATCATTTGGATCTAGGGACTTGAAATGGTAACCTGGTAATGTTGAACTTAAGTGCCTTGCAAGAAGGTTCATACTGCTTGAATTATTTTTTTTTTTTTTGCTGCAACATTGCATCAGCCAATTTCAATGTATTTCATTAGGATTTTATGTGATAGAAAAAACCCACAAAACTAGCTTCATTTAATCGCAAAAGGAACTGCAAATGTTATTGAGAAAGTCTCTGCCAGTTTTGCACACTTAGACCCTTAAATGTCATCCATTTGCAAATTAACTCAAGTTCAGTCAGACTGAATGGAAATGACTGTTTTCAGACAACATATTGTGAACTGACTTCAGGTCTGGACTTCTAATGTACATTTTCTTGGACCTAAACAGCTGTCACCAAATGTTTATGGTCGCTGATCTGGACAGTAAACCTCCCGCTAAGTCTATAATCTTTTGAAGGTTAAGCATAAATTATTGAATAATTAGGAGATTTCAGAAAGCAATTGATTGCACTGGATTTTATTTAGCTTTATCTGGGGCTGAATAAAACTACACACCTTTCAGATTTTTACTCCTAAACAAATTATAAAAACAATGTATCATTTTCCGTACACTTCATTACAATGCACTGCTTTGTGTTGTTTTATCATATACAATTTCAATAAAATACATTGAACTTTGTGGCTGTAACAGGATGAAATGTGGAACAATTCAAATTGGTATTAATACTTCTGTGTGAAGCCATCTAATCAGACACTGTGGCATTTAAAATATACATTATGCATACAATTTCTTAAAAGCATAAAGATAAATCCTATCTTAGCAAGACAGTGGTGGTGGTGGGGGAACCGATTTTAAAGCTTAGACTGTCATCACTGCATTGCTACAAAAATGTCAATTTGGAAGAAAAACAGTTTTTTTCTAAAACCTCTCTGGTGCCAAGGAAACAAGTGAAAGCAGGAAACAGAGAGGGCACTAGAAAAAAATAACACTAAGCTTTTTTTTCTCTTGATTGCATTTTAGTAAGAAAAGAGAATGAGTTGATGTGGAAAACAACAAAATGTACATCCCATTACACCTCGGAGGAACATTTACTGGCTCCTTTCCACAGCCAGGGGCGATGACAAATCAACTGGTAGTGGTTCGTTTGAGACGGGTGCGGGTGGCGGAGAACAGGGACGGAACGTGATAGAAGGATTAGGCTTGTATCTCGTCCCTTATCATTCAGTTCAGTCTGCTGGCTCAGCAGCAGTGAGCAAATTGAAGTTAACAGGATATGTGTAGCTACCTTCACAGCAATATGTGAGCCAAGCCAAGCCTGTCTGTCATTAGAAGATTACACTTTATGTCCCCCGCTTCTTCAAAAAGAAGCCTGACGCATCCACAGCAACGGCTCTCCCTAAAACAAAAACCTCTTCAAACATTTGTTAGCATGAGAACAACTACCCTGAGATGCAAAAAGAACATATTTTTGTCTTTTAATAGCTGAGGTATCAGTACATTATTAAAGTGATATTGAAAAATACATCATTTATAGAGAAAGGAGGACATGTGCTTTGCAAAAATATTTGTAACCCTAGAACTTTTCCATATTTGTAACACTGCAAATAAAGTGTTGAAAAGAGTGGTGTGCTTATATATATTCACCCTGAAAATTACTTCCTGCTGTAACTACAGCTGGAAGTTCATAACAACTCAAATCTCAACATCCCCAATCCTAAGGAAATGGTTATAAAAACAAAAGTGTACCTCAATCACTAGAAATAAATCAAAATCAGAATCGGGTTTATTTGTCAAGTTGTCAAACGAGTAATTTAACTTTGGTTCCTCTTTTCTCTTAATGAAGACATTTTAAATACAAATATATAAAAATAATTGTTGGGAAAGAAAACCTGTTTTTGAAAATATGTATGGCATGTTGTTGGTCTGGGTACTTTGACTGTTAAGTGTTCATCAGTGTGACCGTCTGGAGAAAGAAACTGTGCCATTGAGTGATCTCTGGTTTTTGCAAATAGCGCTCTACAGTACTGATCTAATGGTAAAGTCTAAGCGGTCTGTGACTTCTCCAGAAGCCCATTGTCATCTCCACAGGTCTTGAGCTGGATAAACTCCTGGTGGTTCTGCCTGCCCCAGTGTGAAGGTATTTTTGTCCCCTTCCATCCGACAAAAGGTTAAAAAGCATCAGGTTAGGATCAGATTGATTCCCAATAGGACATATCCTCAGGCAGTGAAAGCCCTCTGCTTTTATAAGCCCTTATCTGCTTTGTCTAGTGAGTTTGGTCTCCCTCAGGGCCTTTTACATACACATCCCTACTTATAAGTATTTATTTATTTAGGTCATTATCTACTTTTTCTAACCTTCTTTTTATGTTTATGTATTATGCATAGTCTTGTCTGTTTTGAGTGCAATATTAAACTAATTGCAGGTCATTATTATAACAGTAAAAATAAATCTGGCTTGAACTTATACATGTTTAAGAAAAAGTGCAGCTGACATTTTTTCCTAATGTTCTTTGAAAAATATGTCAATCTCAGTTAGAAGGAATTGAGATTGTCTGTAAAAAGGTTTTTTCAAGTCGAGCCACACAATCAAAGTTGCATTTATATCTGGAGTCTGACTGACAGACTGGGCCATTCACATAAGTATGCTTTGATCTAAGCCATTACATCTGCAGCATCTACTGGGTTTAATTCTAGTATTTCTCTGTATTTAGCTTGAGCTTCTTATCATGTCAAGTGCCATGTTGAAAAAAAAAAAAACATTCCCACACCACAACACTGCCCTGAAATTTGGATTTTTCAACATAGAGATGCTGTAATAAGGTTTGTTGTGATTTTTATAGGTACCTTGTTCCATGGGTTGGCTGTGTCTCCTGTGACTTGTATTAAACATCTTGTCAATCTTTCATAAAAGACATTTTTGCACAGATTTCTGCAGCTGCTCCAATGTTACCAAGTAGCTCTTGATTGCTTGCCTGGCCCTGTCGGTTTACATGGACAGATATGGTTTGATAGATTCAGATTGAACTTTTATTCAGCTTTCTCTGTCTTTTGGATTTCTTGGTATTCATGATGCTGTTTCTTCTATAGTGTACTCCAACTAAGTTGTACACAACCCAAGATAAAATTACACACAGATAAACTCTATATGTGAATGCTGAAGGTGGTTGGTTGCACTAGATTTTATTTGGGGGTATTAGAGTAAATGCAGTGAATACAAATAGACACTGCATTTGTATAATGCAAATGTATAATTTTAACATTTGTAAATGTTAAAATTATACATTTTAACTGTGTATAATTTTTCTTCCATTTCAAAACTGATTCAGCTTACATGATAAAAAAAAACAAACAATACTTTATAATTTTGGGTTGTAGCGTGGCAAAATGTTTAAAAGGTCATGCAGTATGATTTTGTTTGGAAGATACTTAGAATCACACTACATTACACAACCTCAGGCAGAAGGTAAATTCATTTTGAATACAAACATATATTATGCCAGGTTTTTTCACTTCAGCAACAGGATAAGCCTCCTGAGATCAACCAGCTCATTAGTAGCAAAATAACAACTTAATCGACCTAGGCCTTAATATGACTTTCCTCTTCCGAGTCTTTCCCTCATCATCATGGTGAAAGTTGCACCAGAAAGCCTTTGTGATCCACACAGGTAAGCTGCATTAATCTCACAAGTTCCCATTTCATTTTACAAATTGAAAAGCATCTAACGAAATCCAAAAAGCTCATACATTTGTATCAGGAGCATGAAATTGAATATTTTATTTTCTGGTTTACAGGGGCAGGAAAAAGAACAAAGCACAATTTAAGCCCTGTCTCAGGGTGATTTAAATAACACCATTTTTTTTCACATTTCTCTGACTTCTACTAATAAGAAAATAAAAATAAGGAGCATTATTTTCATTGTTCAACATGTTTAAAGAATATCAAAATGTGAAATTTGCTTAAAAAAAACATGTAAAGATGTTGCTCCCAGACATGTAGAATCATTATTTCAACAGATTAAAGTAAACAGGGGATCAAAAACACATAATTGTGCAGCAGGCTTCTAGTTTTAAAGCAACTTATAAAATCTGAATTTTTAAGATTTTATAAAAAAAATAATAATAAAAAAAATATATATATATACATATATATATAGATGGGAAAAAAGACAAAAAGTGATGCTCTTGCATTTGGCACACTTGTTTCTTTTGATGAGACACTTTTCTCATCGAAAGAGAGACAAATTGATACAGCAAAAGTCAGTCTGAATAAGGGTTCCTTTGTCAAACTGTTTTATAGTGGTTCACACAGTGAGAAGGATGAAGTCTGCCAAAACTTTGCCTGGAAGCAATAATTTTAGAGCTCTTAACACAGTATTCAAAAGGACTACAAATGGATTTTTTTAAAAACCAAAGCATTTTATATGAAGCAGAAAGTTTATACATGTTATACAGTTCATATACAGGTAGTAGAGTGAATGATGATGAATTTAATGATGAAATGTCAAGATGAAGCACAAAATCCAAAAGTCTAGGCAGCACAGATAAGTAGAAGGTTAGTAGCTCAAAACTGGTAGCAACTGGTAAGAGTAATCCATAGACAGCAGACAAGACGACATATATATATATATATATAGCCATAATACGCCACACATCTATTTGACATGTGCCCATTAGTAAGGTCGTTGTCCAGTTACCATTCACATCATTAGATCATCTCTCTTTATGGTTTCAGACTCCATGTTATCATGCACAACAAAGTATATAGTTGGACTCTTATTTGTGCTAAATGTGTGTTCCCAATTACATGTCTGCTTTCAAAAATAATGGAAAAGAAAATGTATCTAGGTTTTCTTATTTTAAGATTTTATGTTTTAAGTTAATAGTTGCCTTTTAAATTATTTGCCTTTCTAATATCAGTGTTCCTTCTTCAATAAAAAGAAAAATTGAATGAAAAATAATCTAACAAATGAAAAAAAATCTTGCATTCATTTAGGATCTATCACTTATCTCCTCAGTGCCACAGCTTTGTAACAAACAGTAGAGTAATTGATATTTCTTTCATGTCTTCTAACGGTTTGACAATGTGATGTCTTTGAAAAATAAATCAAAGAATACAAATGTGAGGCTTTTTCCACAGTGGCAAAGAAAAAATAACTTTTGACTGTGCTTCTTTTCTGGCAGTGCTAAAATTGAGTGAAAATTTTGTTTTAAATCTTTTTAATTCCAATACTTTAATTGGTTGCAGTAATTATTGGTAAAATAATAAATATTTGCAACACCATAAGATTGTCATCAAAAAATACCTTGTATTTTTACATTTTAACCAGTAGATTCTGTCCTTTGTGTCATGCCTTCGCTTAAACATAATGTGGCCTTACAACGACAAAAGCTTTCACCTTCGAATAAATCCCAAATTTAAAGGTTATGATATAAAAGTTTCTGTTGAGTCTATATGAAAGAAATACGATTTTTTTAAAACCATCCATCGAAGTGTCAGTTTGTAGTGTCCTTGGCTCAGTATATCTTTCAAAACTGCAGACTGTCAGTCACAAATGTGACTAAATTCACTGTGTACTTCCAGTTGACTAGCTGTGAGACGATGTATCAATGTGAAAGGCTTTCTGTCATGTCTGCCAACAGCTCATGGCAGTAATGGTAAGCCTCAACCAGAGTCCCACCTCCAGACTCTCAGAGTACAGTTGCTTTTCATTTTGTGCCATCGTCTACAAAAAAAATAAAAAATTCTTCAGGCCATGCTTCGCATTTATCATTGACAAATATTCCCTTGTTCAAACTTTCCTCAGGTAGGGAGGGGAAAAACTTAGCTAGTGATCTGAGATCATTTTTTTTATCTTAGATGTGCGAAATTGAGCTAGATGTGTGTCTGAACATGAAGGATACAGTGAGTGATGCAGTTAATGAAATTCACCTGATGGTACTGCTTTTATTTCTTTCTTCCTAGTTTTATTATGCTGTGTATTCAACACGCTGTTTTGTGAGTATTTTTTATCTGCAAACAATAATAGCTTAACATTTATCTGCAAATGTTAAGCTATTGTTGAATAGCTTAACATTAGCTAGAAGTAACATTATAATTTATAAATCTTGCAGAAATATTTGAATAGAACGTACACAAATGCTGCAGCAAAGGTGCGTATGTTTAATTGTGTTACCTGGTTGCGATGCCAATGTCATTAAAATTTTCGTCATCTTCATTTTGGTTTACCTGAAATAGATGTCTGCAATTGTTATGCTGAAGACATTGTGGAACACATAATGAGATATACACAATTCAGCAGCACATACATATACAATGCAACTTATGGAGAGGGAACCCAATGCAGAAGCCAGTGAACCAGATAGCGCATGAATAAAGCAGCAGAGAGATGGACGGAAAGGGGGGGTCTGGAGTCCTCCCTCTGCGCTCATTTCCTTCAGAGCAGGTCGAGAGGCATCCTTGGCTTTAATCAGGCTCGGCTAAGCATACCTCAGCACTGCTGTGCCATAATGATGGATAGCCTGGAGCAACACCTGGAAAAGAAAGGAAAAAACACTCTCTTCCTCGAAGGTACAGAATCAAAGACAGCTCAGGAATGTATGCAACATTTTTTTGTAATTGTTATGTTCTGTTGTGGTTTATTTATGTCTGGGAATCCTAGTCATCTTCAGCACCCCGACCTTTTGGATTTAAGCAGAATTAGTACTTTCAAGACATTTCTGGCATTTTTGGGAGACATATCACACATAACTAATGTGTGCGTTATTCCTTTATGCCTCTGGAAGGACATCATGTAGAGCTGATTTAAAGATGTCTTCTAACTCAGCATTGTACAATACATTGTGCTGAGAAGTGCCACGGGGCCAGTTTAATCTGTTCACACAGTCTTTTTCATGCTTCATGTCTTCAAGGGCTATTGCCTTGGAGAGCTGCTTTTGTAATTGTAATAAATAATGTATGATTAATATGCCTGATTAAACAGTCTGGGAAACCTCTCCCTGTGGGCAACACTACTTCTAGCAGAATAACAAAGATTACCTTGGAGCTTTCCGCTCTTGTCACACCATTGTCTGATAAAGAGTTCGACAGTCACTCCAGATCAAAGCACACCTTTATGTAATCCATCTTTGCAGGTTCACTTTTATTCAGTTTGAACGTCTCAGCAGAGTCGGAGGGGGTGAGGTTTCAGGATGTGAAAGTTTTCAGGTGGGCTCTTCCTCTGCTGCTGCATGCTTCTGCTTTTCAACTCAGTTAAAACCAGTTCTCCAAACTGGAAAATGGCATTTATAACTGATGAATTATGTGTACAAAAAAGTACAGTAACATGACGCACTTTTTTAGATAAATTAATTCAGTATTACACTTTATGGACTCACCAGTGACCAGTTTGTATAATCACTCATATTCATCCTTTTATTAACTGGGACAGATGTTTTGTCCTGACTGGAGTTTCTGCAGGACATCTCTAAAATTCTGCTAAAAAAACAACTAATTGTGGTTAAGAAAGATAGAATGGTATCCTGACAACAAATCTTCTGACAATTTTTTTCTATATTTGCACTTATTCTATACAAATATAGAAAAAGTGCATTCTGTATCAATCTGCAGTTTTTAAAGTTTTTACAATTTTTAAACCTGCACTTCTTATTGAAGTGCAGGTTTAGCAGCTTTTTTCTCTGCTTTGAAATGTTATTTAAGGACACGGAAAAAAGTGCTACAAAGTCATTTTCCAATTGTGTACAGTACATTTAACAGGAAAGATCAGTCTTGTTGGGAAAATTAGCTCTTTTTACTGTGTTCAGGATCTAATCTTTAAAACAACTGCTTAAGGGATACTTAATATACAAAAATAACCTGTCCCTATAATTAATTGTTTACAAGCGTTCATCAGACCCACGCAACTATGAATAAGACCTGCTTTGGTTGATGGAGACACAACACACAACATGAATCCAGATGGATGATGGATTCTCTGTTTGGGTTGATAAAAAGAACAATAGACAGTTGAATGGAGGAAGAGCAAACACCTTTTTTTGAGTGGGGATTTACCTGTATTATTGTTTGTAAATAGGTTTGTCCTGACTTAAAAATATAGAAAAAGTGCATTCTGTATCAATTACATTTCATACACTTCTTAGAATTTAAAATACTGAATCACTTTGTGTTTCAAGAATCAGTTTGCAAACCATTTGATACTGGCTGTCAATACATAGCCTACGGCAAGTTGGCTTTTAACTTTCTGATTACAAAGTAGGTCATTATATATGTTTTATAAAGTGTTTCATAGTTAATGAAACACTTTCTTTTTTATTGCAATTACATTTAGCCATAGGGAGGTAGCAACTTCAAAATAAAGTAAACAATCTACAACTCAGAAGCCATTAGATTTGGCACCACAGCAAAAGCTAGCTAAAGTTACTTTATTAATACAATTTTAAATATTAAAACATTTAAACTGTAAGTGAAACCTTTAACATCATTTTTTCCTGACATTAGGTGTCCTAATGTCTTTTTTGAACTACTATGTTACTAAGCTCATAAGCTCTCTGCCACTTGTGGCTCAGTAATAGTGAAAACCTTTTTTATACTCCTAATTTACTAAAATTACCTCCATTTACAAAATCACCTGTTGGAAAATTACATTTAGCCACTGTGCACCAAAGCTCCCTGCTTCAAATCAGTCTCATTGTCCTTTCTACCCTCTACCTCAGCAATTTCCTGTACCAGGTCATTATTACCTGCCCTTATAGAAAATCGGAAGCTCCATTTCTCTATTTGAGACATTTTTTTCTTCAACAGGCTTTTGTCCCATGCTCTATAGACCTTTGGTGTCAGATGCTAAGCATGAAAAATTACATTTCCTACCTGCTGTAACTGATGCTGACAACACCAAAACTTTCTTGTTATAAATTCCCCTTATATGTCAGGCTTCCTTGGACTTCAAGGTCAGAATCTTTGTCTACAATGGGCCCCTGATGTATGAAGAGCAGAATGCTATTAGGAACTCATCTACTTTTGAGGGACATGCTCTGTCCCTGCACTTCAGCTAATGTATCTGATGGGACCACCACCACAGTCGGTCAAGCGAATGAAAGAATGGCGTCTTTCTAATTTAACAGCCATTGTCTTTGACAGGCACTGACCTCTGGTAGACAGAGGTCCTTGAACATAATTACAGGGTTTGGGGAGAAATAGAAGTTATTTAGTCTGAAGCATTGCAAAGCCACTCTTATAGTCCAACAATGCAGAAGGTTGCAGCCCGTCTGTTTAACTCTGCAGATGAACTATCTAACTAGCTCCTCTCCTCATCTTGGACATTTTTAGGATACTTACCACCTTCTCTGTATTGAAGGAGATCTGTTCTCTGTCTCTTTGGCCTGCCAACCTAGATTATGGTTGGTGTAGTGTTTGAAGAGGCCTTGTGCTTGATCCCCTGCCAAACTGAGCAGAAACTTTTTTTTGTAAACTCCTCCTCCACCTTATTCTTCAACTCAATTGGGATGTTATTCAAACTTCCAGTGAAGAATATCCTTTCTATCTTTCAGCCTTTTTGTTATCCTTTTCCTGATAGCGCAACATAAACCGTAAACAAAGAAACTCTAATCTAAAGGGCAAATGGTGAGTTAGAGTGAAGTTGTCCACACAGAACATGATGAAAGATGGAAAATGGAGGTGGAAAAGAGGTTTCCCCAATGTGTTATTCTCAGATCTCATCCTTGATCATGAGATCTGAGGATTCAGATCTCATGATCAAGACATGAGATCTGAATCCTCACAAAAAGCATGTTCAATGGAAAACGTAAAAAAAAAACAAACAAAAAAAAAACGTACAGAACTTGACAGACAGCAAAATGGCCAGCACAACAGTACAAATAGAGATAAATATTTAGTATATTATGGAAAGTAATAGAAGTCAATGAGGAACAATGTAGAATGAAGTGCTTAAATACTGAGGAAGAGCCAAATGTATCAGAGGAACCAGAAGAGCTAATCATAGGTAAGCAAGGGCAGGTGTGCTAAAGAATAAGCTGAGGGACTTTATGAGATACAGAACAGCTATAAAATACTGGAAAGTTGAGGAAAAGAGAAAAAAACAAAGGTGAGAGCAGAAAAAGGGAGAATATAGAATTTAAAGAAAAAAATTGCAGCTAGCATAAACCATAAACAAAGAAACTCTAATCTAAAGAGCCTCAATCTAAATTTACAAATGAAAATGCAAAAAAGAACTGGCACAGATAAATAAACTAAAGCCAGACCTAAATAACCAAGAAATGATGAAAACCAGAAACGTAGATGAAACTGAAAGCCCAAACGGTGACAAAATCGGAATACTGGTCCAAAAATGTCTAAATGATTTAGAGACATACTAGGATAGATAAAAACCCAGGAGCTTCAAGGAGTAAAGTTCCCTAAGAACAGCAAGCCAACAGTGTGGACAAAAACAATGGTTGAGCCATGTTCACACGACTGGGCATGGATAAGGAAAGTGGCACCCCACCATTTCAAAAGTCAGAAATGTGGCTAGAGGTGACACCAAACTGATACAAAACACCTCTACAATCGAATAGACGGGTAGCATTCCAACTGATCAAACACTGCAATTTTAGTTTCATTTGTTCACAAGACGTCTCGGAAAAAAAAAAATAAATCTTCATTTGCAGATTATTTTCTGACTTTTTGTGCAAGTTTTGGAGTAATGTTCTCCTTCACATGCAACCTTTCAGAGCACTACAAGGTTTTTGTTTAAATAAAACTCACCTAAAACTGGAAATTATTCAGTCAGGAAAGTTTTTGAGTGAGAATAAAGTTGGCACTTCTGATATTTTGTTTTTCAACATGCTGTAAATAATTTAAGAATAATATTAATCATACTGGAACTGAAGCTCCAGCTTTGGGAAAAAAACTCCTTTTTTAAATTTTGGTCAGATTCACACATGCCATACCTATTTATTTAACAACATCAATTTTCCATCAGTCAATTCAGCTGTTTCTCCTCGATTCCAATTTTCTCTGGAGAAAAGATTCACCACAGCTTTTATCCTCTACATTTTTATTTTTTTATTTTTTATTTTTTGCAATGCTGTGATGAAGACATATAAAATATGGTATATATGCTGATCTATGTTTAAACCAGTTTTGTGACAGTAATCACATGTCATCCAGCTGTAATTGTTCTCCTTAGACTCTTTTTCTACCAGTATTTTGCTCTAAAAAACCCTCACTGCAATAAAATATGTGGTTTTGGTCAATAAAACTGGGAGTGGGAGGTATTCTGAATTTATCTGTGTTTCAAGACTGAGGGAGTGTGAAAATAAATGCAAAAGCGCTGCAGACGCTTTTACCATTTCGTTCCAATAGAAAATGACAAGTGAATCAGACAGTAAAAATGAAGGATGGCTGTGATGCTCTGACTGTGGTAAATCTTTCTATACTGTAAATTATTCATGGTCCTCCTTGTTTGTGATGGTTTGAAGTATATCCTAAAATACTCTGGGCAGAGCTCCAGATTATAATAGGGTTGGCACAGACTGACAGTCACTCAACTCTCACTTTTGGACCAAATGATGTTTCCAGTACAGACGACCTGTGTTTGTTTGGACTGCATCCAAAAGATATGCACATAAAAATAGTACAAATATGTAAATGTGTTGCAAAAAATTGAGCCACTATTTTCTTCTTCAGCCACTTAAAGTTTTGAAGAGAGCCTTTTTTTTTTTATTAACCAACATTGACTCTTAAAATGTGTTTTTTTTTTTTTTTTTTTTTTTTTAAAGGGACAGTTAATGACCTGACTTACTTTATGACTTGGAAGGATGATTACTTTTTGTGGTAATTTGCTGTTTGTATGAATAGAAAAGCCAATAAATAGGACAGCCCTGCAGAGTGACAATGTGATTATAGCTGTGGCAACTCGAGATAAGCAAATCGTCTCGCTCCAGGTAAAAGCTTTTCTGGGATTCACTTTCCTTGACCTAGAAAGTCCTGTCACTCCTACTCATCCACACTGTTACGCTTAAGATGGTTTAAGTCACTTGCACTCTGAGGTACTATAAGCTGTTAACAAGTAACCTGGCGTAGTCTTAACTGCAGATTCCACCTTACGTCCCCCAGGAGTTGGATTTTTGCTTAAGTGTTGCTACTGGAAACTGAGCTCTGTTTAGACCTACAAAAAACTGCAGGTCAAACTTCTGGATGGGGTTTAGTGAACCAAGAGTCAGGAACAATCATCAGTCAGATTTTTGATTAGCAGGAAAGCATTTAAACTCATTTAATGACCAATAATGTCAACAAAATATCAAAAATTTTCCGATGGGCTTTTATAACAAATAACTTAGAGGAATAGCATTTGTTATTATATAAAGGCTTCATTTGAAAATTTAGTTTTATTTAGTAATCATTGTTTTTCTTCATTTGCTCTGTACCTCCAATACTCATGCACTAGCACGCAACTTTGTATAAAAGGTTTCAACTGTGATAGAAAAACGGAATCTTTCATGTTTTTTTTTTTTTTTTCAGGTTAGCATTTTAGTTAAAAACATTTTTCACATTCAGGCAGATAAATATTTTAAGAAAAATATCAACATGGTTCTTCTGAATGGAAATCGTATTAATGATGATCAGCAAGTAAATTAAAACAGGTAAGCAATATTTTCTAAAGTCTTTAAAATCTTTTAAAATAAATTTGAAATAAAATACATTTTTCTTAGACAAATCTAACAGATTTGTTTTCCATCAGAACCAAATTAAATCTTAAATTTATTGTGGATTTTCTCACATATATATCCCAGCATATAGCCCAAATATTCTCACCAAAACAACCCTAATCACCTGTGCTGGAGGTTTTACAAGGTCTTTTCATTATAATTTATGAACATTTTTCATTATAATTTATGAACATTAATGAAGATCGACAACATGCTGTCATTTTTCTCTACCAGAATAAAAATAAATAGTTTGATAGGAATCACTGGATTGACCAGGGAAAATTCATGAAACACTCTGAAGTGTCTGCTCTTTTCCAGGGTCTGTAAGAAGACCAAAACTGTCACAAATAAATAAAAAGAAATAGGATTTTCAGGGAAAGATGAAATTGAAATTTGTCTCAAGTGTTTTGCCTCTTAGGATCACAGGTTTTGTCAAAGAAAGCTGTTATTCACACAAGGAACAGCACAACATTTCAAAACTAGAACAGTCTGTGAAATTGCTATTATCCAATTTGTTTAACTGAATGCTTCAAATTTTATCTTAGGTAAGACTCAGCAAAGAGCTTTATTGCAGTTCAAGATCTTATTGTCTTTCATTTAAAAACACTGAAAACTTTAAAACAATTGAGAAATAACCTCAAGATATAGTTAATTTGAATACTGTCTAATTTTGACTTCTTTTGTATTTATATTATCTCTTCAACTTTAGTGCAACGTAAAAGTTTAGTCTTTGCCATTAAACCAACAATTGTAATTCAGCCAATGCTGTTTTAATGTCCAGGCATCTTTTTAATAGTTGCAGAATGCCTGTGATCAAGATCCATCTGCTGAAGTTATTATCCACATATCTATGGGTGTGTGTACATGTTTTTCTAAGTGTGTTTAATTGTGCATACCTGAGAAATAAGACAAAAATCCCAAATTAAATCCACAATTCATTGAGGGTACTGTATGTGTTGCATATCCTAAAACAAGATTTAAATTAATGATGATTTAAAAAGTAGACCTAAATATTAAACTCATTCCACAATGCTTTTACTACCCGCATTAAGGGACAAAGTCCATCTACATGTTAGAAGCATTACTAATCAGAGTCCTGAAGTTTAACTGCCTCCCTTTTCTTCATAAAAGCACAAGATGAAGTTGAAAAATAAAATCATTGTTATTCTCATACAGCTTTATACAAGAATTTTTTTTTTTTTCAGAACCATACGAACTATGCTAGACACAATTTTTTTTTCTCTATATAGATTTAACAGCAGGGTGTGCAAAAAATTTGAGCGTATATATGTGAATAAAGCACAAGGTCATGAACTGTCATTGAACACCTTGTGATTGGTTCTACAATACTCAATGGAAATATGTCATAATGTTTTCATCAATAAAACTCTTCTTTTTTTATTCAAGGCTTAAGTTGTTTTGTGAAGTAATTTAAAGGGCTGGTTTCCATGAAGGAGATGATTGGCTTTCACCCATTTATTTCTGACAGGCTGCAGAACCAACCGCTAACTGGATTTGACTCAGTCTCCCTTCATCTGATGCACTCTCTTATGAAGCATATAATATTTCTCATTTCATAAAAGTAATATATAATGTCGCTTGAAAAAAAAATGTGAGCTTGATTTGGTTAGTTAACAAACAAGGGATTAATGTGCTTCATCATTCACTCCCTGAATCTGTCTTTTAGTGGTTGCATCAATTTAATGCCTCTTGGCACAAGCTCAGACCTCTCGTTTATTGATCGTAGGAGATCTCTTATTGGTAATTGTAAATTTGGTTCGGCGAACTGATTCTCATATTGGGATTCGCTTGTTATCTGTCTTTGCTTATTCCGCCAAGAGTTGCCTGAGCAGTGGAGTCTATCGGAGCTCATTACCGAACTGACTACATGGAGTGTTACATGAAAGAGGGTGAACATGGCTCAGGTTTTACATTCAGCTCAGTACCTTAGGTGAGAAACGTGTCAAACCGGCTCACAGTGGAGCGAATTTATTCACTCAGCAGAAGTGAGCCCTAATGAACCGAGCAATAACTTCACCTTTTTTTAAATATATAAATATTTCTAAATTTTTTATTTTATTCTCAAAAATCACATTGTGATGTTATTGTGATAAATTAATTAGTATTTTCTGCTTCTCTTAAAAAAAAATGTTAATTAGAAATTCTTCACCCTCAGTTGAGGAGGTCAGCTGTATTATAAAAATAATTGTCAATTAAAACTTGCAGATAAACAATGAGTCTGTATTTCAGTCACTGTATGAACTGTATTCACAATTGTCACATTCAGTCTGAGAAACAAGAGATACTTCTGCTGCAAAAGCAAGCAAAAAAAAAAAAAAAATTATAAAAATTTTTAATCTTTATCAGGAAACAACTCATCTCCATATTTTTAACTACAGCAGTCAACTTGAAAGTTTCAATTAGACTGCCATAAACATACTTGAGCTAAAGCAAAAGAAACAAATGTACTCGATAAAAATCTTTACAGTTCACATTTATTCATTCATTTATTTATTGTTCAGAAAAAAAGAAAATCATGGATAAGAAAGTGAGATTTATCCTCCAAGATTACCTCCACACTGAGAAAAGTGATTTTAGATTTGTTTATCAGAGCTTTGTGTGAACATCATTTATTTTTCAACCAGATACTGGCCCAAGCACTTCCCCAAGATGTTATTAGAGAAATTAAACAATAACCAGAGCTGGAGTAAAAGGCCTGCATGAAAAATATGCTTGACCTCATACTTTTTTAGTGGCTACACAGTACACCCTGCATTTATATGCACTCTTAGTACAGATGTAATAACTGAGATTAATTGAAACCAAATGTTTTGAATAATCTTTCATGATGACATGTTTATCAGTGGGAGGGCAGGTTATGAAATAGTTGTTTATTCTCATAATCACCACTGCAGCAGTTATTACTGCAGCAGGCCTTTTACCAACTGGACAGCATTACCTCCGCTTAGTCTTCCATAACTTTAAAAAACTTTAAGGATAAAAGTTCACTCACTTGTTATCAGTAAATGAAGTGCTGCAGCAAATCCAAAAGCTACTCGGTGTGGGTGTTAAAGTATCTGCATGTGCTTCAAACTACTTGTATCCCAATGCACGTGACTCTCCCAGTAATGGGCACACCCTGATGAGAGAGAGGTGATCAGACTGTTGTCGTGTTGGTTTTGCATCTGCGATCGCCTCCCTATCACTGTGCCTAAATGGCATCCACAGATGGCAGCTGAGTTTCACAGCTGGTAAATGGGCTGTTCTTACAAAGCCGTGGTCCTCATCAGCACAGTTTACTGACAATAAACAAAGACATTTAAATCTTAAACGTTAACCCTCACTTCGACTTCAACTTTGGCTACACTGTGAGAACATTTGAGTTTCTTGTATATAGGAACTAAGTGTGGAAAAAAAAAAAAGTAGATTTTTATATCTGCTTCACTGGCACCAATCTGCTTTTCTTATTTAAGCCAGGATATAGTGGCTTCATCACTACTGCATGAAATCAACTTCACTTTTTCTTTACCACTTTTCAATTCACACACACACACTCCTCTCTCTGGCTTGTATTCATTCTAAATTTCCTCTGGCTGCTTTCCTGTTTTCAAATTTAATGAAGCAGTCCCTATCATATTTTGCAATGCAGTCATGAGTGAAATGTGGATGTTGACAAGTGAACCAAGGATGCAGCTCTGGGTCCCACCTTCACTAATTACGTGAAATTATCCATACTCAATTGTAAATGAAGGACACATTGGATTATCCAGCTTGCTTTTCCTTAGTATAAAAAGGTAACTGAATGTCTGCATGTTATGTACTGTACTGCTTAACGCAAGCTCTGGTCAGAATCTTTTTTTAGGGAAATTCTTCAGTAGGTCTGACATTTTCAATTTTAGTTTGCAGCCGAGTTGTCCATTGTTTAAACAAAGCAAGTTGAAGAGATTTATTTTGCAGTTCCTAATCAAGACAGGATTTTTGTAAATCTTTCATGTATTAGAACAGAAAACGTGCCGACCCAATATCAAAATTAACACATTTTTATGTCACCACAGTTACTTGTAATTGGGAATTTTTACAGTCAGTTTTAAATATCACTCTGATTTGTGTGCATAGCTTGGCACAGCATACAAAGCAGTCCACATTATTTTGTTAATCTTATTGTTAACAAAATAAACCATAAGATTATGGATGTTTGTTATCTATGGGTGAAAAACACAGAAAGGTAAAGAGAGAGCCTGTGACCTACTATGCGAGCCAAGCTTTGACTGCTGTCAGTGTAGCAGAGAGCTACGGAATACAGAGAGCAGCTGAAATATGAGTTAATCAATGTCACAACATTCAAAGCACAGAGTTTTTGATTGAGTCGAGCAACAACATAAAGCTGAGTAACAGAAACTCCTCTTGGGACAAAATATCAGTCATTTTCAAGAAAACCACAGTCTGAACAATCACAATACCGTTGCTGACCATGTTGTTATTGGTATGCATATGCACTTAAAATCCGCACATACATGGGATTTTTTTTTTTTTATAAGTCCCCCAGAAGAAGGCTTGGTATTATCAAATGAAAAATGTTAAATATTTCAGATGAATGTCAAGCAGCTAAAAATCCATATAAATGCACCAATAACATAACTATTTCTGCATCTTAGCCAAGATATACCTGTTTTGTAAAGTAAGACAACTAAATTTGTCTGCAGTTTTACCTCTTATTTAAGCAGCATATTCCGCATTCACGTGAAAGCATTATTAAAATTATGTTGGTATAAGACTCATGAAGTTCATGTTGTAAATTCTAGGCCACCCAAAAAACAAGCAGTATTGCATTTTTTAAGAATGATTATGTTTAATCTGAACTATACATAGATCTTCATTATTTGACATAAAGTCAGACTTCAATCATGTTATTTACATGAAAGTGTCAAATCTGCTCACTAAACAAATGTGAAGCTTTGAAGATATGCAATGGCAGAACTTTAGCTTGTACTTTTGCAAAGGGCAGGATATGAAGGACACATTGGATTATCCTACAGTGACCATGTATATTTCATTTCTAAGCTCAGCTTTTTATACCTAGCCATGTATATTTAATGCAAAAAACCATTTGCTGCTACCATTGAATTTGAAAAAAGTGGAAAAAATGCAGAAAAGTCAAATAAGATTGGGCTCAAGCTCTTTTGCGTTATTGGTAGTCTGAACTTCTGTAACATTAAAAAAATTTAATAATTTTGGGATATTCTGATAAAATCTAAATATTTATTACTATGATTTTTTTTTTTTGTCTAACTTCAATTAGGGAACTACATTAGTCCTGACTTGTTCTACCGAAAAATTGGAAGTTTTACAATTTCAAAAACACTTCAAAGATGAAATGTCATTCTCAGGTAAGTGCACAATGTGAGATACAAAATAAATGACTGTTAAAAATGTTTTTCATTTTTAAAATTAACCAGCACAAACAAAACATTTTTTGCAACATAAAGCAGATAAACCTTGGACACAGACTACCTTATCTTAATTTATCTTTTATTTTGGGGTTTAAAGTCGGAAGTTAATTAGCACTAGATATCACCTGAGACATACAAAACTCAAATGTGAAGCATTAAATGATCCACTTAATCACAAAGTGGAAAAAAGTTTAACAGTAAAGTAAAACAGTTTAACGTTTTACTTTACTGTTACGAGGTAAATGTATTGAAACCTAAAGAAGATCTGATGAAACATGGTTTTGTGGAAGGAACCAGAATTGGCATAGTAGCCAACACAATGAATTCAACTTGGGCAGCACAAAGAACATGGGAAGAAGAACAAACCAAAATTCTTAGCTAATGTTAGAAGTTGATAAAGTCATGCAGAAACTCTCTTCTTTAAGTCATTGGTACTAAAAATGGTTCTATAAGTTACCAAATCATTGGTTGCACTCAGGGTTTTACACAGCTTTCTAAATATTAAACATATCCTCTCTTTTTTTGCAGACAGCATCAGTAAAATGCAGAAAGGAAACAGGCAAGGGGCACATTGATGCCTATTTTAAAATAAACCCCGTAAGTGAAGCTGAAAGCAAACAAAGAAAAAATGTTGACATTGTGCTGCTTCACCTGTGCATCCTGTTTGTTTAGGATCGGTAGTTGCTTGAGGCATCAATTTCAGAAGCAGCACAGGAAGTCAGGGCTAAGTAATTAAATACATTCAGACATAAAACAACAACATGCAGTTTTTCTCGTTTGTGTGTGTCTTGGAATGTATGTTAGTATATGTACAATTCCTAGTTTCATTTGACCATTGACTCCCTTGCCAAAAGTTTTCTTTCCTACCTAGTCAAACCACAAAGTATTTAATTTGAAAATCAAAATTAAACACCACTTGTGTGGGAGCCACTCTCTGAGAAGGAAATCTGCAGATCAAAGGTAAAGCTCAAAACATGAATGTAAAAATTAGATTTAAACAGTCTCAGAACTTGAGAAAGGTCAGAATATTTTTATTAGTACATTATTCTCACAATTAAAAAAAAAAAAAAAAAAAAGAGGGTGAACTTTATTTTTAACAGTGTTACTAAAATAATCCTCTAATCTCCTGTATGCACTTATGTAGTTTCTGTTTGCAGGGAGCTGTTATCCTGATGACTGCAAGTGTTCATGAGTACATCACCAAGTAATTTATATTTTAATCAAGGTGACAAGGGTTTTCAATTTTAATGAAGTTGCAACTTTAACACCAACTTTTGATCTTTTCTTGACATTAATCAAAATGCATCCGACTGTTTCTTAATCGAGGAAACTTAATCTACATTGCTGTTACATTAAAATAACAAAAAAGCTATGTAAATTATATTGAAGGGAGAAATGCAATTTCTCCCTTGGAGAAATCTATCTATACTTAATTGTCTTGAACTTAGCAGACACAACTTTGGTAAAGTGAGTAATTACATTTCAAAAGAGGTTCAATGGATTTATCAGCTACAAAAAAATTGGAAACTCGTACCATCTGTGTATCTATGAAAGTGACATATTTTCACAGTTTTTCTGTCACCTGCAACAGTGTCATGTCGGGGCTTACATCATCTCCCTAAGCATAAAAACATGCTTTTGCCTCCTTTTTTATCTTTCCCCTCCTACTTAACTTTTTTCTTATTTTGTTGGCTCACTCTTTGCATAATTTTCACCTGCTTCTCCTGAGCAGATGTCACACCCTGTGCAGACAACCTACCTGCAAACTGTCCTCAGAGAACTAATTTCAGGTGAATGTGACGATCAAGACCTGCCTGTTGCGAAACTGAGCCAAATTTGTATTTCTATTTTAAAGCCAAAAAGGAAGGAACAATTTGCAGTTTGAGAAAATGTTGCTTCAGGCTAAGAATTGGCACACTGTCAGTGAGAGCAGTTTCCTGATTCATGATTAAAAGCATCTCCTGAGCTGTCAAAAGCCAGGCAAAAATTTGCTTCACAAAACACTACACTTTTCCAGTGTAAAAACACACACCTGCTCCATTCAAGGGCCCCACAGCAACAAGCTGCACTCAGCTGGCCATACTAAACCTGGTGATTGACCCAGCCTCCTGGGCTCCCTTGTCCCTCACCTCCCATAGCAATATTCTGAGCCCCTAATTGGGAAGTCTGCAGGCCCACAGCAAAGAATGAGCCAATCAGGAGGTCTTCCTCTCTACGGGAGTGGAACTGTGCACTGGCTGTGGAGCTTGTTAAAGCGCAGTTACTGGTGGCAGCAGTGCACAAACATGCACACACATACACATACCAGATTCATGTGGCGTTTACTGAAATTCCCAACTGTCTGTTAAAGAGCACTGAGTGAGAATTTGACATGGTGAATTTTAAGAAAGAACACAAAATAATGTCGAAATGATCAAGAGTTAATTTTATTTTCTTTGAACCATTCTGCTAGACAGGCAAGTTCAAACTTTTCCCTTGAAGCACTATAGGAGAAAAATACAGTGCTCAGAATTTAAAAGCACAGCCAACAGTTCAATCATCAAGACTGATGACAACCAAGAGCCACAATAAAATGGATCATAGTTACTGTGAGTTGTATTGCTGGCTGAAAATGCATTTGTCTCAAAATGACTTCGAGGCAGATGCACAAATACGCAAGGGAAGTTTTTTTTTTTTTTTTACTTTTTCGATTAACTATCAATTTTTCCCTCTTTTTGGAGGTCAAACACACCAGCACGTTCAAAGCCTGAGAGATTGCCAAGGGATAATGGGCCTTTAACTGAGAAGGTTTTGCTGAAAAGTATACAGCAGCATGACCATGAGTTGATATTATGTGAAAACTAAACTGTGGCCAAGCATTTCTAATGCATGAATACAAGAAAACAACTATTACTTGGACAATCCTGCCTGACTGTTAATGAAGCATGCAAACAGGCAATAGTCATTGTCCAACATAAAGAATTTAAACAATTATGATTCCAATTTTTCAAAAAACAAATCAAAAGAAATTTCAAGTAGCTTGAAATGACTGCAGGATTTACCTTTATGTTTAACATTATGAGCATAGAAAGTTGTTTGAATTCAAATAATTTTGGTGTTTTCAGTTGTTAGAGTCTAAATGTTAAAAACAATGACATTTAATATCTATGTAAAATATTAAACCCGGTGATTGACCCAGTAGTGGTCAATCAGCAGTGATTGTGAGCAAAATTTGTCATACATATTTTACTGTAGTTTAGGAGAATTAAGCTATGAGCTATTTTACACATTACTCTGTAAAACAGGATTATACTTTTCATTTCTCTGCAGGCAGAATGGGCCAAGCTTAATGATGTGTTCACAAGTAAAATAAAAAAAAAAAAAGACAAAAAGTTAAAACCATTTCCAGCTCAGGCACAAGCAGTAGAAATGACTGCATTAACTATCTCTGTTAACATAAATAGTATTCATTTCATGAGTGTGTGTGTGAACTTTGCACATTTGTCAACATGTCTGTGCATGTTTAAATTTCTGTGGAACCCCCAGGCCTGCAAGGATTCCTAAACAGTTCCACAGGAGGAAGACTTGTGGCTCAATAAATATTTCCGCTCAGTCTTTTTAGGACAACCCTGTTTTAAACTAACATTGATAAACTTAATGCATTACTGCAGACTTAGAATCTCAATAGAAAGCCTGACTAATTATAAAAATTCTCTGCACAAACATATCGGTCTGTTCAATGCGCCTGTCAGCTTGAAAACTACAGCTAAACTAGGTAGGTATTTATTCTATATTCTAGGTTAATTGTTTCATAGACAATATTGTTGAAGCTGTAATAATCAATTGTTTTATTGCTGTAGGAGTTATTGTTGAATTTCTGGTTTAAATCAAAACAAGTAGATCATGTTATATTCTTTGTTTCATTTCTTGCACTAATACAGTTTACCCTTATATTTTGTTTTTAAGTTATCATGCAGGAAGCTTTTATATTAGCCTACATATAAATGCAATATTATTATTTTTCCCACATATTACTAGTATTCCTTCATACATAGTCTTCCTAATTTTTTTTGTCACTGTGTATTAAATAAAATTAAATCTCCTTAGAACAAGTTCAGAGAAAACCTCAAGCATATTATCGTCTGAAGGTCACCAGCTTAAAATGCAGCTTGAGTGACAGCTGGCTAGAGATAAGAGTCACCTGATATGAGTGGCAGACACTTTTTGAAAAGATCACAGCACAGGTGACATCAGAAGTCTCTGCTGAAAAGAAGACAGCTAACGTTGACAGCCTGAAAAAAAATGTTTGTCACATTAACTGGAATCTTCAGTGATATGAGTTTTGCTCCTGTATGAGGCACCTTCATCATTTGCAAAGGTAATTAATTAAAACTATGGTAGGTATATAATTTTGTATTGCTTGAAACTTATTTGTTTGTTAATAAGTGCAGAAGTGAAAGGGGAGTGCAATCTGTGTGATTACATATTGCTTCATACCTACCTAAGGAAGATACAATTTGACTGCAAAGTTTGTTAAAAGTAAATAACTTTCATTATATAATAAGAAATGATTTCCATAATTTCATAATACACAGCAGCTGGCACAAGTCTACATGTGGTGTGCTGATGGTTTTGACTGTTCAGTATAATTCATAACACTCCTAATAGCAACAGGGAGGCCAGATGCCTCTCATCGTGTGAAATAACCACCAAAAAACCCGGAAGGGTGGGAGTTCTGATGTGCTATTATGAAGTGGGAGAGCATCTGACACTGCTACAGTCTAACAGCAACACGCCTGGAAAAATGGAAGTAAAGGAGGCTTTAAAATACAGCACATTATCACACAGACAGTAAAGTTTTGGAATGTATGAAAAACGCCCATGGTTATTTGCAATAGAAACACAACAGCAACCTAAACAAAAAATAAGAACACTGTATTTTTTTTTAACATAAGGGATGCCAATTAAAACATTGTAAGCTACAACACATTTATAGGTGAGACTGCCTAATAAAAAAAATACTAATATCTGAAACGTAATCTTTTCCACTTCTTGTTTATGTACGCCAGCTGCGACATTAAACTAGAGCGGGAGAGGTTACAGCATCAAATTGATCAGTTCTTTAAAACCTATAATGTTTTTTTCTGAAAAGATTTTTGATTGTTTTGTTGTATTCTTTCTGACAAAGTTTGTATTTTACAGTACAAACAATTTGTAATGAGACTGTTCTTCATTCTTCAATATTGGTTTTGAGGAAGATATTGCTTATATAAGTAGTTGCTTCATGACCATAAAGAACTGCCAAAGATGTGCACACCTGTCAGGCATAATGTTATGACCAAAACTAGCTTATATGAATAACAGTGATTATATCTTCCACATGGCAGTTGTTAGACACTGTGGTGCATAAGGCAGCAAACAGACATTTTTTCTTTAAACTAAGGCTTGCTTGTTATTTGTCAAACACATTCACACAATGTTAACTAAGACATATTGACATGCATTTTAAAAAGGGCTATAACTACTAAAGACTTATTTACAATTTAGTTTTGTTATTGCAAAATCAGTTAATTCTGTGTTGGTTTGTTACGGGGGAAATTTTCTGCCATAATCGAAGAGCAAACATTTTCAGAAGCAGGATTTCATGTCTTTTGTTCTGAAAACTTTTAATACTTTTGCTTACATTTGTATTTTGAAAACAGGATTTTATGTCTTTCTTCTCAAAACTTGTATTGCTTGTACTCAAAACTTTTCCTCGCGCTCAGACATAGTCTCTGTTCAGACTTTCTGCTCGCTTACAAAACATTTTCTGCTTGCTTCTGGAATAAAAATGCACCTCTCAGCCAATAGAATGAAAGTGTTGTACCTGGTGCGCTTGTTTTCTTCTAACGGGTGTGCCTGTGTGGCACTAAGCATCCGCTAGCGGTGTGCTATTGATCACTAACAGCTACTGACCTTAGGCAGGAGTTTGCTCACCTAACTAACTCCCTGCAGCCTGTGGGTAGTGCAGGCAGCTACAATCAATAGGAGCCACACAGTCACACCCGCTAGAAGAAAACAAATGCACCAAGTACAACACTTTCATTCTATTGGCTGAGAGGTTGCCAGATGATGGTGCATTTTTGTCCCAGAAGCAAGCAGAAATTGTTTTGCAAGCGAGCAGAGAGTCCAAGCAGAGACTACGCCTGAGCACGAGGAGAAGTTTTGAGTACAAACATTACAAGTTTTGAGAAGAAAGACATGAAGTCCTGCTTTCAAAAACTAAATATATGCAAAAGATTTAAAAGTTTTGAGAACAAAAGAAATGAAATCTTGCTTTCAGACTGAAAATGTGTGCTCTCAAATTATGGCAGAAAAATTCCCCCATAATTCCTGTTAAAACCACTGTGGTTTGCTACAACAGAACATTGGCACTTTTACATTGGGATTATATTTTTAAAACCAATTGATCATTCAAATTCAAAGTTAGATTTACCTACCATTTAATTCTACAGAAAATCAAGTGGAAGATATCTTTCACTTTTATCAGACCATTTTCAGTTTTATGAAAGTTATGTGGACCTTACTAGACTCCTCCACAGGTGATGTGTAATCTGATACCAAAATACTAGCAGGAGATGATTGAAGTTCTCTAAGCTTTGAGGTCAAGTCTCCATGGTTTGTATTATTTTTTCAGTTTAGAGAATTTGGATGCCAGGTCAAGGCATCAAAATCATTCATCTCAAATCCTTTTTTTTGCCTTGTGGCAGGGCATATGGCACTAGGGAATTCTGCTTCCACTTTTACTGGTCTGCAGCTATCCCCATATGCAGCACTATTATACACTGTGCATTCTGCAACATATCTGTCAGAAACAGCAGTTTTCATGTTTTGTGGATTAGCAGAACCAGGACAGAGAGAGGCACAAAGTAGAAAGAAGATTTAATAATAAATAAACTAAAGAAATTACATCACCAGATAAAAACGATAACAGGAACGAGGGTGAGACCAATAGTTGAATCCAGCAACTAAGCAAAGAAAGCAGAGAATTTAAATTATGTGGCAAAATTATAAGTGATATGGAAACCAGGTGAGAAGCAAACCCTGGAAAGAATATGTTAATTTATTTACAGAAAATTATCATTTTCAAACTTCTTCATATAATTCTCTAATATGCCAGGACTGGTAATGACAGACAACTGACAGCAGTGTCAAAACTGGTTATAATTGAACAATGGTTTTGCATATTATTTGCATCTTTGAAAATTAATCTTATTGCTGAAAAACCTTTCTTCTGAGCCATATGCAGACATATTTTAGATCCTTTGTTTTTGTCAGTCAGTAAACTGAAATTGCAGGACGAGCTTCAATTTCATTACAGTTCAGCGTTGTTTCAGAACTCGTTGAACACATTTATAACCTGAATACTAATACCTTTTTGATAATTAAGCTGACTTGTGACAGAGATAATTCCCCGAGAATTTGCATGTAATAAAGAACATAACGCTGCAGCATGACCACCAGTTTCAATACTATCTATCTTCTGAAGACACACTTGATTTTTACAGTGGAGAGACTCACCCTTATCTTTAGTGTTTCTTCAGAGGCAGTGGCCACTAAATTTATGGACACTTGTTTCCAAGGCAACTAACAACTGGTTTGTCTGACCAAACTTGAAGCAGTCCAGCTTTAAATTGTGCAAATGTCTTTTTTTTTTTTTTTTTTTTTTTTTTCCCCCCAGAGCTGAAGCTCAATATATACGCAAATATAAAACAAGTGGAGTAAAAACCCCTTACATGACATCTGAAACACAGCAGAAGAAAACAGATTGTAATTGACCCACACCAGCCATTGGAGTGACTTTTTTTTCATTTAGTCCAATGATTCTCAGCAACCTCCTGCTGTTGTATTAGAGTCATTTAACTATGCTTTCCTGTGACTAACTTATAGAAAATTATTTTACAGCCAGAATGCCTAAATATCTTGAAAGACATTTACCAAAAGTGACTTTTCTTTCAGTTTTCAAACAGCCTGTTTTTAAATATTGTGTTTAGGGGGGGGGGGGGGGGGGGGGGGGGAAGAAACCCCCCCACAAAAAATAGGAGCTGAACCGAAAAAAAAAAAAAAAAAAAAACACCTCCTCTTAAGGGTTGT